>PVJS01012909.1:0-43019 GCA_004027185.1 Glis glis
TAACAAAACCAGGACATGTACATTTAATCCCAAAGTATTTATTGATCATCTAATGTGAACAAGACACCGTACTAAGTATTGAACTACAATGGCAAACAAATCAGACTTTGGAGAACTCTGCCCTCTGGGATACTTACATTCTGGTGGGTAACACCTGAATCTCCACTCCACTATCTCATTGAGTATGTCCAACCTTCACTAGAAGTTTCCAATACAGTGCTGCGAGATGCAAGGGGATTGAAAACTTTTTGCTTTCATGTGTCAAACACAACCTGGCTGGGTGTTTTGTCTTTCTAGTTGACTTAACTTAAACAAGAAGTAAGTTCCAGGTTTATTGAATAATAAAACTTGTGCCCTGTGAGCAGAAGGGGATGATAGTGTTTTTTATTATAAGAAAGGAAGCATGTTTAGAATAGTGTGATTAGATCTATTAAGGTAGCATACAAGTAACCACAAGGCAGCCACCAATATGATTGAACCATCTCTTAGTAGCGATAACATTGTATTCTGTTCTATTGAAGCTTCGATTTCATTTTCTGAGAAAACAAATATTTTATCTCTCTCTTTTCTGGCAGAGAAACTCTCAAACACATGAGCATTGTCTCTCTGTCCCTGACACTATTTCTTCATCTCTGTATCTTGGTCTTTCTATGTGTCTCTCTATCTGTCTCTGTCTCTCTGTCTCTCTGTCACACACACACACACACACACACACCCACACACACACACACACACACACACACACACACACCCTTCTGCTCTCGGCCAGCCACTTTCGCAATTCATCTTAACACTGCATATTTGAAAACAAATCCTATTTTCCCTCCTTATTCTCAATCACCTTAGACTTCTCTTGAAGTAAACCCAGAAATTTCACTGGGGTCGTTTTCTTGGTTGCTGAAAATCCTGCCACTGCATTTTAACACCAGGATCCTCGAGTTGCCAGCTTTGCTGCTGAGGTAGCATGAGGACCATCTTCCTTTTTTTTTTTTTTTCTGTTGCTCACACAGAGAAGGAAACACATTAGGCAATATGGGAGCATATCACATCCACACTTGTCTCATTGGCATCATTTATAGATTCTGCGTCAACACCTAAAATCTTCTATGATAATAAAGAGGGTAATTAGACTATAATTAGAAGTTAATCACAAATCTATAAAAGAAATTTCAGAATATTGACAAGGGCTTTTCTTGAAGTGACATTTCTATGTATAGTTAATTAATTGCTGATCTCAAATTGGGTCACTGGAACTGTGTTCTTGAGATAGAGTCTAGTAATTTCTCATCTAGAAGCACTTTTTAAAAATTCAGATTACATCTTTAGGTGCTTCCTGTGCAGTTGAGCTGTACTGCAGTGGAGGAAACAACAAACTGTATAGGACATAGTTAATATAGTTGCTAACAAATGACCATGAGGCCACTCATGCTCCACTGTGGTCTACTTTGTGATTGACAGGACAAACTAACCCTTCCTCAAAAGACATTTCCACCCGAATTCCTTAGGAAAGCCAGTGAACCAGAAACAGCTCAGATTTCACTGCACAAATGTGAATTGTGATGTGTGGTGCACAAGATTAACAATGAGAAGAAACCAGGAAGCAGGCCAGACCTTTTCTTACTAAGTAAGTTCATGTAAATAAATAATGTCATGCAATATGTACCTGTGAGACTGTACTAAGTATTGATGCATGGGAATCCAATGGAGTTTTAATAGAAAAGAATGTAAGGATTGCTGTGGAATTACACTGGTATTATATTCACTAATTCCAAATGCATTAGTTACGGTTAATACTATTACCATTACTGGTTAAACAGGGTTGCTCACACCTCCAATAATCGACTGAGCAGATTTCACAGAGACTTTCTATCAAGAAGGGATAAAAAGTGGAATGCTTCCTAAGGCTCCTACTAGAGAGAAAGATAATAGTGTCAGAGACTGTGAATTAGGCTTGAAGTAATATTCATTTCCTGCATTATGTTCCAGTTCAAATAACACAGAAATGAGCAAACATGTCAGATGATTTTATTCCATGGACTGAGTATTTGATAAAGAAGGGCCATCCATATAGTTGGACTGTGGATGTGAGCCCCTGATGCATCATAGCTCCATTCCTCCATAGGCTTCTGGCCCCTCCTATTATCAACAGAAAGCCATTTGGACTCTATGTCATGGTCTTCATGCTGTTAAACAAAAGAGTCCACCATTAATCTGTGCCCACCCTTGGACTGATGCTACAGAACTGTACTGCACTTCTGGTGCTGATATTCTGAATTGGTACCATAATCCTGCTGTGTTTAGATGTTCCTAGCAGAAAGATAAGCTGTTTTTCTGACTCTTACATGACCCAAGAACTTGAAGTTTCTGGCATTGTATGGTACTGTTCTATAACATTGCATGACATTGTCATCTACCCAAATACGAGGAAGCTGATTCTTACATAGATTTTGTAATCCCTAATAGCAAGCAAACCTGGGAGTCAAATCCAGGTGACTTCAGTATCTACATGTTAACTACTACCTGATGCCTTCTCTGGTATCCCTGAAATTGTGGCTTAGACCATTGGTTCTCAGTAGACTAGGCCGCTGGTTCTCACTGCACATCATAAACCCAAGAGGCTTATTAAAATTATGGGGTCTTGAACATTCTTCTCCTAGACATTTTGCTTCAGAAGATCCAGGGTAGAGCTCTAGAACCTGGTATGACTTTTTATGCTCCTCTTGGTGAATCTGATAGATACCCAGGATCAGGAACTGCTGACCTTGACCAGTGCCAGACTAGAAACTCAACTTGAAGTTTTCTCTTTGTTTCTTTAGCAGATACTTGTGGGATGTTTGTTATATAACAGGTACACTTCTAGGAGAGGGAATACAATAGGAGGTAAAATAAATGAAATTCCTGCTTTCAGGAAACTTATACTCTAGTGGGAGGAACCATACAATGAAAAAAATACACTGAGTGGTCAAAAGTGCTATGCAGAAGAATAAAACATGGGCGCTAGAGAGTGATGAGGCAAAGGGACAAGATTCCATGTGCGTGGTCAGCAAAGGCTTCCCTGATGGTCACATTTGAGCAAGAGCCTAAGTGATGTGAGGGGCCAACTCATGGGACAGCTGGATAGGTGCTCAGAGAAAATTTCAGGGGCAAAAGCCTTGAACCAGGAGCACCCTTGGCATCCCCAGTGTGGCTGAGTCAGGTGAGGAAGAAAGGGAGAAGATGAAGCTCTGGAGAGGGGAAGAAATGTCCTCTCTGATTGAAGAAGTCAGCAGATTCATAGATAGATTCCAAAGGGATTACCACAAAAACAAAATGAATCAAAAACTCTTGGGAATGAAATGGGGCTGCTGGAGCTGGCTGTTACAGCTGTTGAACAACACCATCTGTCCTTATTTTGGAAGTAGCATCCTCGAATGTGGAAGTCCAGGCCTCATGGACTCATCTCTGCCTGTTCAGTATCAAGAGAAAAATAGCTCAGGAGCACTGACAAAGAGTCACCCTCTGATACTATAGATAAGGTTCGTTGCCCAGCTAAAGATCCCAAGGGTTCTTGAAATACCATTTGGTTCAAGGTAGTGCTGAGGCTTCTGCAGAGCAATGAAAAAATATCAACAGAACTGTTCCTAAATAGATCCTGGGGGATGCTCCTCTTTCCTTGTGGCAAGTACAGTGTGCACACACACTCAGTTAGCATCTTCTGTGAGTGAGGACTCACCAAGTACAAGTCCAGAGCTTCCACATGGGGTCTCCTAAAGAAGATTAGCATTGCCAGCATGTTGTCCTGGGACTAAGTTGAATTTTAGAAAGAGTTAACATAAATAATAATATTGCTCTCTATGTACTCAAAAAGGCAATTCTATAGTACCTAAAGGGTAGTGGTTTTTAAGGAAACTAGAACAAGGGAAGATAGAAAGGAAGGATAAGTCTTTGTGTCTAGCCCTGTCCAGGGAAGAAGAATCTATCCAGGGACCACAAGTGTCCATTTAATCTTTACCTATCTAGAATGGAAGTGGGTGTGTCTAGCCTTCAAATATTGAAAATATGTAATAACATCCATCTCTCTTGACTCTGGCTCTAAGTCAAGTGTGCAAAGATCTCGTAGATTTTGGGTGTCCCTGTAGAAAGAGAATACATTGAGCACTTAACCTAGATATTCCAGACTTCTTGAGAGTTTTATTTTTGTTTATTTTATAAGTTCTCATGGTAAATCAAACATTCATTTGACTAGGATGACTAAATTTCAAGAATCCTACACATCTGACTGGTAAAATTGAGCTTCTGTGCCCATCAGGGAATGATCCTGCCAAAGGGCAACTCTTCTGTCTCTTTAACATCTTTCCTCCAAACTTAACCTGTATCAATGATATGATCTTCCCCAGCGCAGCTTTAGACTCAATTGTAGATATAAAGAAACATACATACAGATGTACACAAATACATGAATAGAGAGGATGTGTTCAAATTAGTGACATAAAGGAGAATATAACCCTTACTTGGTAGTCTTAGGGGCTTCTGCTATAGTTGGAGTGAGAACAGTTAACTGATTTCTTGATCACAAGTAAATATTATCCAAGGCATAATAGGCATATAACATATTTAACTAAAAGAGTGGACACACTTTGGGAATATTTTTGTTTGCATGTAATTAAAATCAGAGCCCTTTTATTGGAAAAGAACTTAAGAGAGGATCTGGTCTGGCTCGAGCCCTGAGGCAGATAGAGAGTAAGATTCAAGTGTTTTAAGGCTGTAATAACTCTCAGGGTTACTGGTATAATATGGTTTTGACAGTGAGGAAACTAAAATCCTCAGCTGTTGAGTGACTTGCTCATTTACCATCCACAGATTTGGTATTAGAATCTAGTTTTCTGGTCATCTGGTTGAATACCCTTTCCATTGCTGTTACCATACCATTGCTACGATACCATTCACTTTTACTGATAAGCCTCATGGTTAAATGGACTTGCCCTAAGAGCTATGTGCCATTTTACTACCCTCAGTAATATAGTCTGAAAGTCAGCTGCAGTGCAGATTTCACATACCAAACAAAAAAGATTAATAAAGACACTTGAGAAAAAGATAATGACCATTTTTATGTTTATCTTTATTTCAATCTAACTTTCTTTTTGCAGTTGATTTCTCTACCATTTTTTCCTTTTAATAAGCTCACTTGCTAATTCTATCTTTTGGACGAGTCGTATCTGCCATCTCTGTTTTTATAAGTTCTCCTAAATGTTTATTACCCTTTAGTGCAGAATTATTTTCCCCAAGATTCTTTTGTTTGTGTGTCTAAGCACTTGGGTTATTTTAATGACTTTGCCTCTCAGTAAGTTTGCTTGGATTTATGTCAGCAGCATCTCTTTCCCAATTAAACTAAGTCACCCCAAGGTTTCTGAGACCATAAGATCAAACTTATTGATGACTTCAATTCTTAGGACTCAATCTCCTCTTATTGTGTACAGAGCCTCAGCTCAGTAACAAGGTCTTATTACAAAGTGTAAAGTGATCATTATAATGGATATTGTTGTGATAGGCTATTATTATCCACTGAGGGAACTGCAAGTGTAAAAGTTCGCTTGGAGTTCTGCCATCACTCATCTGACTTAAATAAGCAACTGATCTAGTTAGCATGTCCAATACATGGTAGACACAGAGAGTTACCCTACAAGAAATTGAAAAAAATAGTGTACCTTGAGTGTTCAACTATCAAATCAACACTTAGTGAATAAGGATAGAGATACAGGAAATCACTTTGAAGATACAGAGTGATTTCCATGATGGAGGAAGTATTCTTATTGACAGCATCAGCACATCTGAACAAAGCAAACACATCTGAGCCAGGACAAAGGGGATCCTTTAACCATAAATGCAAAGGGAAAGGAGTGCCCAAAGATAGCATCGCCTAAGAAGAAGGGGGCATTCCTCCATGAATGGGTGTGCCAGACACTTAATGCCTAAGACTTTCAAAAATTCCCAAGTGGCATAGAATTCTACCAATTTCATCATTTCTAAAATGGAGATTAAAAGTATTAACTTCAAAAAAGTGGGGACATAGTATCTTCATCATATAAGATCCTAAATTAAAATGAGGACAAGTCCACATGATCTAAATAATGGGATAGCGAGTGTAGGTTTACTAAGTCAGATTTTTTTCTGTGAGTAGCACATCTATGTTGTGAATTTTGCTATTACAATGTGTACCTATACTAGTATTTACTTAATATTTATCTTGAAAACAACTCATTTTTAGCTAAAATAGATTTATATAGAAATAATATCAGTTTCACAGGGATAAAATCAAGTCATTTTATAAATAGAAAACTGTAAAATTAAATATCTTAAAAATACCTCAGTTCACCCGGGAGTGAGCCATCTCTACTCTGATGGAGTGAAAAGATACTAAAACTTTTTCTTGCTACCCTAGAAATGGCTCTTGCACCAGGTCAATATCATCCGGCAGTTTGTTAGAGGTGTAGAACCTCAGCCCAGTTTAGAATTACTGTATGATAATGTGCACTTTAACAAAATCCCCAAGTAATTCACTAGCATTGTTCCAAACAAATTCCATTTTCTGTTCCTAGGACCTCCCCTTCTCCACATCAACCCCTTTAAATTTCATCACTACTGATTCCTTCCTTGATCCTTCATATACAGTCCTTCAGTCTTTATGCTCTGTGCAAGCAGAGCTATTTTATTTATAACTTAAATTTAGGATGTCTTAGATGCTAACCTGAATTTCTTATGTACACCACACAGATTTGATTTCCTACAGTTATCCTGCATACCACAAAGGGTGTGCGCATTACATTTGGAAAAAACAGGGATGAAGTGCCTTTTGTCTGGGTCCTGTTCACAAAATCTCCAGGCATTTATAGGTCCCTAGGATCAATCACAAATAGTCCAGGCTGGATGTATTAAATCTGCAAGTGTCAAGGAACATTTATTATATTCCCATTGGCAGAGCTCTTCCTGTGCTAGAAAAGAGCTTCTCACGATGTTTTTTAATTGATGAACTCCTTGTGTTTACTCCTTTATTATGGTTCTTTACTCCCCAAGCAACCTCAACTGATAATTTGGTAGGAAATAATGTACCAGTCATGCTACCTGTATTACACCAGAATATATAAACTCCCCATGAGTTAATAAAATTAACATCCAGGTTTATATTAGTAATCTCTGGACACCTCAATAATATTTACCTAGAAATACTTGAGGTTTGTTACCAAATCACATTTTTGAGCACAGAGTGTTGAGGTTTCACCATAGACCATAATAAATGAACCAGGAAAATTCTATCTGGTATAACCCACACTAGGAAGATTGGCAGCCAACCTCTCCTGAGGCAACCCTGACCTCAAATGTGCTTTTCTTATAAATATAAACGCCAAATCAAGCTGGTTCTGAGATATGCCTACTGAAAATAATAAATAATTCATCAGCTCAGAGTCTTATATAGAAGTATTAACCTTAAATTTTCAGTACCTAGCCAGCCCGAGGGTGCTGTGAGGCTTCAACTCACCAAGGGCAGTCAGACCATCTAAAAAGCTCCTACTAGCCGATCTCAATTTAGGCCACTTAGAGCAATGGGTTTTCATTGATTCCTGACTCCCAAGCCAGCTTCCTCTACTGGGTGATGATTTTTGGAGGCTGGAAGATCTTAGAAATCCATCTGGACTACATTTGTGATAGACAGACGATAAAGAATGTAAATTAGGGTAGAAAAAGACTTTGAAGTCAAGAATCTGAGAACTTGAGAACTGGGAAGGACTCTAGGTATCAGACAATATAACCCCTTGGAATACGGAGGTCCAGAGAGATGAGAATATCCACCAAGGTCACAGAACTGGTAATTAAAGAGCAGAGGTGGAATTACAATCAGGCCTGATGACAGCACTTTTACTGCAGTGCACTCTTGATCACAGAAGGGCTTTGGACTGATTGCTATTAAATAAAGTAGTAGAGAAACAAAGGAAGAAGGGGGGGAATAGGATGGGATTTTTTGAACTCGGTTTTTCCTGAAAAAGCCTTTTTAAAAATAATTTTATTAGTGCATTCCAATTTTATAGTGAGATTCCAAGTGATACATTTATATATGCACACATCGCTTGGTGTGTTTCCCTCCTGTTCCCACCAGCTCACCCCCTCCTCCTTCCCCAAACATGTTAGTGAGATTGAGAGTGATTGTTATTAAGTAAAGCACGGGTAGTAGAGAGAAACAAAGCAAGAAAAAGAAAAAAAGGAATAAGATTTTTTAACTTGATTTTCCCTGAAAAAAAAAATCTTTAGAGATTGCCCTTGCTTTGATAGATAATGTATTCCTCCAGCAATGCTCACAGGCTCTCTTTTCCTTTCTCAGCTGCATGTGGTTCAATGAAAAGCTTTGGGACTTTTCTACTGTAACCACAAAACTCTTTCCTAATCACCATTCTGCATTCCTTTTCCATTTATCAAATAGTTCCTGTGTGTATTGTCTGCCTTGAGACTTACGGAACATTTTATCAGTGCTCGCCTTGCTTGCCACCTGCCTTTTATCATATCTGACTGCACGATTCCAGGGTCTCTTCTGGCCCTGTCCACAGTCATCTGGTGCCTAGGTTTTCCATGCCATGGCATCCCTGCCTCAGTCTCTGGTAGGGTGTGGCTCGGGGCTCAGAACAGAGAACAAGTAAATGAGAAAATAAAACCCTCTGATTTCGCATCAAAATAGAAATTTTCTATAAGATTTTCATGTTATCTAGGACTAAAGAGTTTATCATTTCTGCTCATTAAAAAAAATGACCCAAAGGCCATGTGGAGGAAGTGTCATTGGCAAAGGCAGAGGAATGTGGAAGGGCATGAAGTCACAAAGTCATAGGGAATATGAATGTTTTCCCCACAAGCCCCACTTTATTAAAAATCAGGCCAAACATGCAAACCTAAAAATATAAATTCAGGACAAAAAGGAAAAAATAGGAAATTTTATATTTCACATTGAATTATAAACTTGCATTTGTTTTGTTTTTACTTGTTTTACTAGTGGTTCAGGCTAGTGATACACACTCTTACCAATGGGGTAAAAAGATAAACTGGAGGCTATAACATTCACAATGTATCATTCAGAGAAGTAGGAAGGTTTTTTGGGGGGAGGATACCTCTCTGGCCCTTTGCAATTAGTGGTTTGCTCAGAATGTATTGTTTGGGGTTACTGTTAAAGATGTGGGCTTTGAAGTAAGATAGTCGGGTTTTAATCATAAATGCAGTCCTTGGTCTTTGGCCATTTTCCTGAGTTTTAGTTTTCCTTGTCGATACAGTTGGGACATTGATATTATATACTCTATTGTATCAGTTAGGCTTTGACGCCCACCATTTAGTGGCTTAAAATGATTTATTATAGTTCTAAGAGTTGATGATTTGAGTTGGACTAAGCTAAATGTTTTTTCTTCTGATCTCACCTGAACGAGCACATGTGGCTAGAGTTGAAGGAGTGGCTGCGGGCTGGCTGGTCTACACTGGCCATGTGTGTGGAGTTGGAGTTGGGTGCTGGATGTGGGCTGACTGGTCTACACTGGCCATGTGTGTGGAGTTGGAGTTGGGTGCTGGATGCATTCATTGAGATAAATGTACCACATATCTCTAGTGGACTAGTTTGGGCTTATTTACACAGTGCCAATCTCAAGAGTCCTAGACACACGAGGCCCCATCTTTTTCTAACATGTTATTTTCTTCCTGTTCAACACAAGTCACATTGTTTCTCTGGCCAAGTCCAGAGTCAGTGTGAGAGCTGATTGATTACTCAGGGGTGTGGATACAGGGAAACAAAAACAAATTGGGACTGCAATGATCTATCACATCCGATCATAGACTTATGTGGATTTAATAACATAATGTACATAATGGGATAATATGTTTATCAAATTCACTGATATGAAGTAAACATTCAAAAGACAGGACTGATGAAGATAATGATGAATGGACCACTGCCAATGAGACATCTCTAATTTTCAGGTATAGTGGAGCAGTGTCATATGGGGAATAGGAAATTTGGATTCTAGTCTACCTCTGCTGTTCTATGATTTGTTAGGGGGTTGCACTGGGGATTAGGCTTAAACATAAATTTTGGGAGGGCACAGACATTCAAACCATAGCGCTGCCACTCCACTACCCTTCTGCTATCACACTCTTATCTTCATTCCACACTCCACCCTTCTATACTGTCTGTCAATATGCTTCCCTTGCCCAACTCACCACAACCACCCTTTTTTACCCCTGGACTAAGGCCATATTCAGGAAAGTTTCTACCGTTGTACACATGACTAACATAGAACCTCTCGGAACCTGCCAGATTTCCTGGCACTTTTTTTTTTTCTGAATCTGTGACAATATTTGTTAGAATGATTATAAATGCATATAACTAAGTAACCAATTGACAAAGCTTAAACATTTGAGAAGTATTGCCTAAGCAAACAACTCCCTTTCTGAGAGTAGTTCCTGAGTTGAGTGATTGATTGACTGATTCAGAGGCTCCATAAATGATGTCAGGACTCAGAGATGGCTTCTCTGAGATTCTGTTAGGTTTTCTCTCACTGTTTGTAAGATGGAGGCTGCATTTCCAAACACCCTGCTCTCTCATGGCAACATCTAATGGCAAAAGTGAAGAGGCATGTCTTATTCCTCACTCTTGCTCCTATTTCTTTTTGTCTATTTATCAGAGAGGTAAACTTCTCTTAGAACCTCCTCCTTAATTCCTCCTTTCTTCACCAGAATGTAGCCACATGATCAACTTTAAACTAATAAGAGAAAAAAAGGTGAATAAGATTATTATGGTTGTATTATATTTATTATGGTGTAAGTCCTATAGAAAGGAACACATATTAGGAAGGTACACATGTTCCTTGGGTGTATTGTTGTAGAATATATTGTTAAAGGATAATCATGACTCTCATACAGATATAAAAGGAACATGCATCCAAGATTTTATTTAACACATTAATTCATGAGAGAACGAACCAAAAAAGAAGTTACACCCAGTTCCAAAGGGAATCCAAAGATGAAACAAATGTGTAAGATCATCATGATTGCTAAAATGAATTGATTTAATCAATTCAAACCTAACTTCTTCCACTGTGTTGGAAGAAAATTATTTGAATGTCCATCAAATAGAATTTATTTGCATATCCATAAACAAGAAATGTTTGTTTTACCTTGAGTTTTCTACAAGTTAACTTCTATCTCTACGGGATTTTAAATAGCTCAAAGACAATGAAAAGCACAAATAACATAAAATCAGATACCTTGGGAGAATATTCTGAACAACACATAGTTTTCAACTGAGGACACTTCAGAGTCTTTTGGTACATTTAAAATTCTTTCAATTTTTCCTTATAACATGAACAAAATCAGATTTTCTGGGCAAGGAATAAAACAGAAATGGCTGTTGTGTAGACACCCTACAATGTCTGCCACAGTCATATTGCTGAGAATTAGAAGGTAAATAAACATATCCTAATTTGCAATGAGACTTTCACACCTCTTTACAGGGATCATTTCAGAGGCCAAGTGGGAAATCAAGGAGTACTGTTCAAGACAAAGAAAGCCTGGTGATTTGCCCTGAGTTTAAGCCTGAGGGAGATGGGGTAACAGCATGGAATCTCACTTCCAACGACTCCCTCAAACTGCACATTAGGAATTGTTGATGGACAGCTGTCATGGAAGACCAGACCGTGAATAATGATTCCCTTTTGGAAGTCGAAGATTTTAATTTTTCTAATGTACAATTCTAATTTTCTAATGACCAATTTCTATTCTCATTCACCCCCTTCTTTGGCTCTTCCTGCATTTAGTATAAATTGAATTACCAGGAAATTATACCAGGGATCACATACTATTCATTTTAGTCTGTTGACAGGCAATTTTTCTACAGTACCCTGCTGGGGGATTTGATAGCAAGAGGAGGTGGTGTGAAAATGTGATATCTGGTATTCTTACAGCTTTTGTGCCCAATCTGGTGTTTATGGGCTGCTTTACTCTTATGCCTTCTACAGTTTGGGATACTATATTTTTGTACCTTAATTAGTTTCAAAATTAATAAATGAACTTTTTTTTTCTTTTAAAGTTCTGAACCACACAGTGTGCTTGCCAGCACTGCTGTGGCTCAGTAAGTCTGTCACATGAAAGAAATCTAGGCAAGCTATTGCTAAATGCTATGTTTCACACACACACACACACATAGACACACACACACACACACACACACACATCTGATTTTGTCTGAGTTCCTTCCTCTTTGAGAAAGAATTACTCATGCTTTAGAGTAATAAAATTATTTTGCATTATTACATTGTAACCACATGCATGTCCATCAACCATTTCTAAGGCCAAGTTCAGGTCCGCCTTTGAAAGCACTGCTTTTCCTGGGGAAATGCTCAAGAACATGAGCACTTACTCATCATAATGCCATAGGGGGCTTACCAAAACACATGCCTGGACCCCACCACTAGAATTTCTAATTTTATAGGTCTGGATGGACCCAGGAATTGGCATTTCTAAAGATTCCAAGGTGATGTTGCTGGGCTGGGATCCACAATTTAAGAACTACTGCTCTAGACCATTTGCTTTCAGGTCTGAGAAGACTGGCTCTACCCAGGAGGCAGCCACAAATCTACATATGAGGGGAAAGGGAAGTGATTTTATTATTCCTAGGGAGATTTTCTTGCCCTCCAAAATAAGCCTATTTGTCTTTCCATTATCTTCATCCAACAAAAATATTGACATGAATAATCCAAAATGTCATATCATTAAAAATCACTCTATTGAAATCGCTCTAGAGCATCCAGCTGACTGTTAATGCATAGTAGACACAGGAGAAGGCATCTGAGTTGAAGACCATAGACCTCAGATCTATTTTTAGTGTGCACTGGTTGTGTTGCTTTGGCCTGCACCAAAAACATACATTGGAGAAGGACAACCTCTTTAATAAATGGTACTAGGAAAATTGGATAGCCACAAAATTAAAACTTCACTCCTACCTTTCACTCTGTACAAAAATCAACCTACCGTGGATCTAAGACCTAAACATAAGATCTGAATCTATGACACTACTAGACGAAGAAATAGAGGTGAAACACTTCTTGGTACAGATAATGATTTTTTGGATATGATCCCCTAAGCAAAAATAGACAAATGGAATTATATAGAACTATGAAGCTTGTACACAACAGAGGAAAAACAGAGTGAAAGGCAATCTACAAAATAGGAGAAAATATTCACCAACTATAAATTTGACAAAGCATTAGTATTCAGAATATATTAAGGAACTAAAAAAAAACAATAATAATCCAATTAAAAGTGGACAAATTATCTGAATAGTCACTTCTCAAAGAAAAAATACAAATGGCCAACAAATACTTGAAAAAATGTTTAATTCATTAGCTATCGGGGAAATAGATATTAGATCTACAATGAGATATCATTTCATTCAGTTAGAATGGCTATATCCAAATAGAAAAGTAAGAAATGCTAGGAAGGATATGGAGAAAAGGGAACTTTTATATACTGTTAGTGGGAATGTAAATTAGTACAGCCATTTTGGAGGACACTATGGGGATTCCTCAAAAACCTAAAAATAGATCTACCATATGATCTAGCTATCACACTTCTGAGTATGCATCCAAGAAAATGAAATCACCATACCAAAGAAATACCTCTACTCCCATGTTTATTGTGGCACTATTTATAATAGCTGAGATATGGAATCAGCCTAGGTACCCTTCAACAGATGAATGGATAAAGAAAACATATCACACACACACACACACACACACACACACACACACACACAATAGATAGATGATAGATAGATAGATACAATGGAATATTATTCAGCCATAAAGAAGAATAAAACCCTGCGATTGAGCTGGGTGTGGTGGCGCATGCTTGTAATCCCAGTACTTGGGAGGCTGAGACTGGAGGATCTGGGTTTGCAGCTAGCCTTAGCTACTTAGTGAGGCCCTCCACAACTTAGTGAGACCCTGTTTCAAAATAAAGAATAAAAAAAATAGGGCTGGGGGTGTAGGTCAGAGGTAGAATGCCCCTGGGTTCAATCCCTAGTACCCCCCCCCAAAAACCCTGTGATTTGAAGCAGAATGGTTGGAAGTAGAAGATATTATGCTAGATGAAATAAGCCAGACACAAAGAGACAAGTACCACATGATATCTCTCATGTGTGAAACCTAAAAAAGTCAACCTGAGTGTAGAATACTGATTACTGGAGGCTGGGAAGTGTGGGTGATGAGGGTGGATAAAGGGGGTTTGGATAACACGTTCTAAATCCGAGTTAGCTAGAAGGAATAGGTTCTGTTGTTCTACAGGACGGTGGGATGACTAGAGTTCTCAGTGGCTGATCATGTATTTTATAAAGATCTGTAAGAGAGAAACTCACAGGCTCCAAACATACAGAAGTGATAAGGAGAGGGGAATGCTAATTGCCCTGAATGATCAGTGCACACTGTATGCAGTTGTTGATACATACACTGAATCCCATTAACTTTCTCAACGGCGTCCGTCTGGAGGTGGGGGGAGGCAGGATTTCTTGGAGTTCTGACTCCAGTGCCGGGGTCCGCGTTCTCCCACTATTCCAGAGGCAATGATGGTCATGAACCTGTGGAGAAGTAACTTATGGTAGACTGAATGATGGCCCCCTAAGGATATCTGACTCCTAATCCCTGAGACTTACGAACATATTACCTTACCTCGAAAACGGGATTTAGCAGTTGTGATTAATTTAAGGCTCTTGAGATGGGAAGATGATCCTGGGTTCTATCCAGGTGGGCAGAACGTAATCACAAGAGTCCACATAAGTGAGGGGAGGATCAGCGTGAGAAAGGCCTCATGACGAGGGAAACAGAGGCCAGAGCCACCTGGGCCAGGAGCCAAGGAATTTGGGCAGTCTCTAGAAGGTGGAAAAGGAAAGGAAATGGATTTGCCTTATAACTTCCAGAATCAATGCTATCCTACAAACCCATTTTGGACTTCTGACTGGCAGAACTGTAAGATTGTTAATCTGTGTTGTTTTAAGATAATGAGTAATATATTACAAATGTTCATGTTCAGTAACTTGTTGCAGCAACTGTCGGAAACTCATACGCTAATGCATTAGTCGGTGGCCGCTCTGCCTTTGCTATGAAGATGCCAGCACGAGGCCCCAAGTCTTCCGCTGTAGCTGCTTCACAGTCCTTTCTCTGGAGAGAAATACCCTGCTGGTTTTGAGACTCCCCAGATTTGCCTGCTGCTTTATTTATCAGTACATAAATACATGCCATTTCAGAAAGTAGTTGCCGTTCCCCAGCACATTCACAGCAATCAAAATAGCAAACAGACTGAAAATTGCCATAATAGCGCTTATTCTTGTCCTCACTTTGACTTATAAAATGACATGTTCACAGATTTGTAAAAATCTCTGCTTCTCTTTTCTCCCTTCCTTCTTTCCAGATTTTTCTTTTCCCTTACAACTAAGAAATTAAGCCCCTTCACAGGTTTCCTTTCACCAATATGTAGTGTGTGTCATTTTTTTTCTTTTTAATTGGGCATATTTTCCCCTTTTAATTATTTTTATGACATGTGTTTGATTAGAAACAAAAGGAACATTGAAATGGCAAACAAGCATGAGCAATACAGGCTCTAATTTCTCCTCTAATCTAGAGAGGCAAATGGTTGGGCCTCACTTAAGTGTATCCAAATTACACAGAACTCACCAAGTGCTGTGTGCATGTATGTCACTATTACTCTGAACTACATTATGATGCGAGACTATAATGCACCAAAAGTACTTGTGTGTGTGTGTGTGTGTGTGTGTGTGTGTGTGTGTATTTTATTGGTGCATACATTTACTTTTATATACAAAGTTTAAACCAGTTGTACTTTCTGTATTGTTACTCTATTGTTACTCTATCTCTACTGTTACTCTATTGTTAAGTTTAATATTGTTACTAAACTTAAGAGAAGAAAATTACTCTTTCGGATGTCTATTGCATGTCCAGTGCCTCATGCAGGCCATCAATGCTAGGTACTGTTTCCATTTTGGGGATAAAGAAACTGAAACAGAGAATAAAATAACTTGTACAAGTTCTCCTGGCTACAAAGGAGAAAATGCAGATATTATTAGAAACCTAGATTGCTGTCAACTCCGTGAGCTAGATTTTGTCCCATGCTGTCTCCAAGAGTCTCTTTTCCTCACCAGCCACCACCAAGTAATTTTCTGAGCATTTCCTGACATCTGGGAGCAATGGGGGCTCTAGAATCACAGGCACTACTTCTTCCATTCATACCCTTTTTTTCTAATTGGAAGTTGTCTGTCTGCCTTTAGTGCCACCATGCCACTTCACAGTTTCTATCTTCCAAGTTGTAGAAGATGCCTTGCCCATTGACTCAAATCCTTGCCTTCATTATTTCTCCATGTGTACATGTCGTGTTGGGTAGGGATAGAATGTTTGTTGGAGAAGACCCTCGTGATATTACCAAGGCAGACCTGGCCCATAAATACCATGTCATGCCAATCCCCCACACAGAATGTCTTCTCATCCACTGGTAAAGTGATATTGTTCCCTTTGGCATCTCTTGATACTAGTTCCAAACATTGGTGGCCATTGCAAGTACATCTGGTATGGATAATACTTTCATAATGCTGTCAGCTATTGGTGTATATAAAGAGGCAGAGTCTAAATCTGGATAAGCAAGTGGAAGGAGAGAGAAATAGATGAATAATGGAATGAGAAACAGACATAAAGGAAGGGCTTAGTAGGAAAAAGAAAAACTTCATGATTCCTGTTGATCAAAGCTTGATAAGACTAAGCACACATGTAGCAAATAGTCCTTTTGACAACAGGGTCGCAGATTCCACCCTACTTTGCCTGTGTAGACCTCAATGCTGCCTAAAACCAAACTGGAGTTCTGCTGAAGGCAGAAGAAAGAAAATTTGGTGGACACATAGGCTGCCTTGACACACTGGCTCTTCTCCTTTAGCCTGCACAACTTTTCCTGATTCATTTTTGGCCTTACTCTGAGCTCCATGAAGGCTGAATCTTTAGAACACTTTATCCAGCCAGCCTTGAACTCATCTTCTCAATGGGTGTGGCCAGTGAAAGTCACCCCAGAGAGTTTCAGGGTGGGAGGATGGACAAGGTGGGGCATTTCTTCCTGTCCTTCACTGTTCCATACCATGGTTCTGGTGATGTTTATGTCCTTCAGGCACGCTAGACATTGGCCCCTCCTCCATAGGTCATCGCTCAGGGAACTTCAGGAGCATCTATACTTTCCCCTGCCCTTCATGTGTAGGGGGAGTAACAACTTTCCACTAGGGCCTATCTCACCTCTGGATACCTCAACCTTCTTCATTGATCACTTTAACTTGTCCACTCTTGATTCAAATAGCAACTTCACTAAAACCTCTTCAACTCAACCATCTGAACATATTTTGTTACTTTCTTACACCCTAACTGGAGCACAAGTATTTCCCCTTCTCAAAAACCTGCCCAGAACCTTCTGAAGAGAGTTTCTCAGCAATCATGATTGCGTCTTTTTTTCAATTTTGTCTCACTCTCAGAGCTAGTTATATTTCTAAATTTTATATTTATTTGCTTATTTTCCTTAATTTCCATCTATTTTTCCTTTGTAAAGGGGAAAATAACCTCACCTGTTTTGCTGGAGAATACATCTTAGGTTCAAATCTATTTAAACAGACATGCACACAGGTCTTGGTATGATTTCCTTCAGTCCTACCCTGCTACCCACCTCTCCCCACATATAACCGCTAGATTGGTGGTGATACCTTCACATATGGGCACAGCATAATTTGAACTGTTTCTTTCATCAGTTCTTCCTTTTTCCTCCCCATCTCTCTCCCTCTGTTTCCTTCCACTCCTACTGGTCACTCTCCTCGGTTATCTAAAGTCCCTTTTGTTTCCTATTCTCTCTCTAGCTTCTACATGAGAGCAAACATTTGACCCTTGACTTCCTTGGGCTGACTGATCTCACTTCTTTACAATTTCATGGGTTTTGTTCTCCTGGAGGGTCAAATCAATGCCTCCCCAGGAATAATCTCCTGAGCCTGTTCACAGCCATGCTGTATCTAACTCTCTTTCCTTAGGACAAGATCTATCTGTCAGAAGTTTTCCTTGCCACATAACATCAGGGTCACAATGGGGTTCCACTGTGCTTGTGTTAGATCCTACACTGTCACTTTTATGGCTTCACAATATCCATGTCCCTAAATGTCCCAGACATCTTTGGAGAATTTAACATAGCCATCTGCAATAAAATGTTATAAAGAGCTGGGATCTCACCTCAACCAGGCAAAGGCCTGATTAAAAACATCTTGTACTGGCCCTGAAGGTCAGTATTTATGGCACTATATTATTTATAAATAATGTGAGAATTATTATAGCAATAAAAGTTGGCGTTCCAAAGAACAGGCACATTAGGGATGGCTAAATTATGGTGACATTGAGATCATAGGTCACATCTGAAGCTTCATTGCAAATCAGTGGAAAATTACCATCAACTTGACTGCAAAGCAACAGGAAAAACTTGAAAGACATTAAGAATGGGGAAATTCCTAAGCACTGAAGGAATGAGGAGGACTGTGTTGATCCAAGGGGCTGGGAGAAGTTCGTCTATAGACCTAAGTAAGTCAGGGTCCTTTTTCAGCCCAAGACTGGCAACATTTCTGCCTCATTCTTTCTTGTCTGAACCTGAGAAAATTCTTGTTATAGAGTCCTAGACTCTCAAACAGAAATATACGATCAAAGACACCCCTACAAGAGAATGACTGGACACTGTATGTTCTACCCTCCCCAAAGAAATACTTCCAGGTTAATCATCAAATTAGACCCTCCCAAAGTCCCTCTCCTCCTTGTAGACAACCAGAAGATCCTGGTGCCTACTCAGAGCACTGCTTGGCCAATGCTCAGACAACTGACAGGCTTAAAGGACTGATGTAGGAAATTCTCTCTTTTCTCGAAGGAGTACTATAGGACCACAGAGTTATTGGAACACTCTTGGGCACTATCCTTGTGAAGATAGTGTCTACTTGATTGCAGAAGAACACAGACTAATAACAAATCCCAAGATTTATCTTTTAAGGAAACATTCATTTGGAAAGAATCTATTCTGTATGATGTCCCTACCTCACCTCTTGACTGGTTTAAATGCCTCACACCCAAGGACCAGTTTTCATGCTAAGCAAGTGCTTTACCACTGAACTATATCCCCAAGATAAGTTAAACGGTATTTATTACTCTAGGAGTTATACCAGTTTTGAAAGTTCAGTGCTCTCTGATTCTGAAACTTGTGAGATGAGAAGGAGCCCAGTAAATGGTTTTCAGAAGCAGTCTTCTAGTCTTCCTGTTTCTGGTTATGGACAAGAAGTTGATTTGGTTAAGACACATAATTCTCATAGCATCTGCAAATGAAGAACCACCAGGAGGATCTCACTCAGCTGTAAAATCTCCTGTCCAAAGAGTATCAGAGATGTGAGTGGACTTCTGAGCCACTGTGGGAAGTAAGTTAAACCTCCAATCTCTGATAGACTATCTCTCCATTTTGTTTTCCCTATATTTTCACACTCTGAATGTTTATCTTTGGTTATAGTTAGACATAAAATGTTCCCTGAAGAGCTCATTTATTAATGTTTGGAGTTGATGTAATTGAGTCTTGAGGGCTGTAATCCCAGCAGTGGATAAATTCATTGTAATGGATTTATCTGGGTGGTGGGCTGGGCCAGTAGGGTGTGGCTGGAGGGGGTGGATACCTGGGAGTGTGGCCTTGTGTATTATATATGGTTCCTCCTCTCCCTGCTCTCTCTCTTGCTCAGCCTCAATGATGTGAGGAGCACAGCCCATGTGCTCTCCCTTTTTCTACCTCCCACCACCATGCCCTGAGATCCATGGTACCCCGCCTCACATGGACTTAACCCAAAATCATAATAAAATAAATCTTTCCTCTAAGATTATAGCTGTAAGAATGCTGACTGCAATATCATCCTTTCTTAGGGTTCATTTCACACAGTATAAAATTTCCATAAATATTTTTTCTTTCTCTAAGGAAAAGCCTTTCTTCTAATAGGTCTGTTAAAGTTCTTAAGCAACTTTCAAACTACTAATTATGTAGAGATTATACTGAGCAGGAGGTATATTTGAGTCAAGGATGATTACTATGTAATCTAGGGAACATAAACAATAATGTACTTACTGGAGAATAGGTTGCAAAATATACAACCATATCTTGGCTCTGTGTGCTTGGGGAAAGAGTGAGAAACCAAATGTTTGTGATTTATAACTCCTCCTCTTGTGGGAGTCTATAGTATATGTATACACTTCTAGCCTTTTCATTATGGGAATAAAAATAATCTTCAGTATTATATGTCTTCCTCCCTTGACTTTCTGCATTCTTAGGGTCTGGGTCGAACTGCTCCACATTTGGAATTTGCAGGACAGCATATGGGGAAACAGAAGAAAAACCACTAGTCTTGGTTGGCTGAAAGGCAATTTGTACCCTGCATTTCTATAATCTATATTCCTATATTATTTTTAACTTGTCCCACACATTTTTGCATTTTGGAAATAAGAAAACTCTAGCTTCTCAGATTCAGGATTTAAGGTTTCGTTGTTTGATTATTCACTGTGCACCCCCCCCCCCCGTGGTTTCAAGTTCATCCACTCTTAAATTAATAGAGGATTGGAAGGTACTAAGGAAAGGTATTTAAAAATTAGCATTTAATTGAGACTTTTCCCACAGTGGAATATGAAAAACTCTAAGGCACTGCAAAGAGGAAGCTGGAATGTCTCTCAAGTACAAACCAAATTTTTAATGGATTTGCCAATATTAAGAAATTTAAATAGTCTATCCCATCTTACACAGAGAAGATATCATATTCTTCAGTATGGCGACATTTAGTTGAACTTGAATGAATACATTATCTCCCCCAACCATGTTCTATGTTCACTTGCTTCATGGACTACATCTTTTACTGTTTTTACCTCCACACCAATGCTGTGAACATAAACAAAACAAATATAAACTTTATAAACCAAATTATAGTTCATCGTATTATTCCAGACATGCATCACCAGACAAGATCGCCTAGGATATGCTATAGCAGCAAATGACCTGAAAACGGCAGTAGCTACGGCAAAGGCATTATTTCATTCTGTTGCTGCACATTCATTGTGGGGTTAACTGGAGCTCCTCTAGTCCTGATCTTACACTGGGCTCAAGCTAGTGGAGCAGTCTCAACGTGGAAGACGGCTTATACTGTAGCAGAGGAAAATGAGACCTTGAACCATATGTTAGCTCTTAAAGTTTCTGCTTTGAAGGGGCACACATCACTTCTTCCCACATTTCATTGGTCAGAATAAGTCTTATGGTCACTCCTGAGTTCCACGGGGTAGAGATGTATAATTTTCCTTCAGAGAGAGGTAATGAAATAAAATGCTGGGAAAATTGTAATATTCTATTCCACAGGAGACATGAGGGTTGGAGGAGAGACATACTGGAGAAGTGTTGAGGCGGAATATATCCTTTCAGCCCCTAGGCCAGGCACTCAGCAGCCATTATTCACCACTTTCCTGTCTCGGCTAACCTTGGATGTGATTAAATTAATTGGTTAAGGAAAGCTGGGATGTATTTCATGTGATTAATGCCTTGGAAAACAATTGCAGTAGATTGCGTTGATTCATTTCATTTTACATACTTGAAATTAGAGGCTTATGAAGTCTACATGCAAATTTATGCAAAGTGGGATGCAAATTCATATTGTGAACCATGAGTCCGGGCACCCCACCTCCCCCTCAGAAAAAGAACTGCACCATTGAATATGCATATGCTGCATATGGAACTGCTCTTTTCAAATAGCAACTCAGAGCTGGCAGCCAAATAAATCCCAATGACATAGACTGAGCAACAAAAAAAAGTTTAAAGCCATTTATGAACAAAAATTGAGCTCCAAAGTCTCCATATTTTCAAGGTCAACATCTTCAAGCAAGATTCGGGTTAACAAGTTAACGAATGCACTGTCCCCTGGACTCTGTGCTCTGTTACAAATGGGGCTAGAGTATGCTATTGAACAAAAGAAGTACTGGCAGTATCCACCCTGGAATTTCATTCTCTTAATTACTTGCTTCAAGTGATCACTTGGCTGGCTGGATCAAATAAATCTTCATTGCCATGAGCCAGTGCCCATGTGTGCTGACATATTTCTCCCTCATTTTTACCCATCAGTGGGGGATTCTGGTTCCAAGATTCTGATGGGGAGTAATTACTGAGATGGTCTTAAAGATAGGAACAAATTTTGCACCTGAGTGCTTGCAAGTCAGGCATAGGGGAAAAATTAACCACTTGTAGGAATACCAATTAGAAGCAATAATATCTTGATTGGCCTGCAGATATTCAGATGATTCAGTGAGCACGTTCTGCTCTCTTGAGACTCCAGTTCTGCTTTGGCACTTAGTATGTAGACAATATCTTGGTGAATGTTTATAAATAAACAGATTTGGGGTGCGGTCTCATGAGAGTTTTTCTAAGTTGATACTAATTTATTCAATAGTTATTAAAATAACTCTTTTATCAAGTCAAAAAGACTTATCAAAAATTTTTTTATTCCCCTCGAAGTACCTGGCAGGACCCTGAAGGTACAAAGATGAGTGATATATATTCCGCCCCCTTGAGGACCACCAACCTAGCTGAGCTGATGTTTTTTTACTGTTACTGTCTCCTGATGACTTTTCTAAGTGCACATGAATCACATTGAAAAATTCATCAGGTAGGAGGAGGAGGCTATGGGACCATTTAATGTGATGCTTATGGAACCCTCCATTACAGCAACTGTTTTTATAGAAATCTATTCGGAAAATATTTCTCAACCATGGCTTGGGTTTCAAATAACATTTAGTACAACAAAATTTTAGTGCAACGAATGTGTTTCAAATGTTCCCTGGAGTTTAACATAATGAGATTTGATCTATGAATTTTTAAAATATGCTTAATGGTTTGTAGATATTTTACTCATAAAACTTTCCTGGAATAAAGAGAAAAATGAAATACAGATACTGAGATGGAGCCATAAAATGGCCTGAGAGTTAAGGGACATATGCCTCCTTTCCTACCTTTGGGCTGTGGCTGTAAGACAATCAAAATTGGCATGCCATTGACAATGTTCTGTGGTTCCCTACAGATACCAATGCAAGAGGTGAAAGTCAAGTCACCTTAGAGGATAAGAGCCGTTCTAATGAAAACAACAATCATCAAAAGATGGCTATTACTAAACAAAGTAATGATAATTATTACTATAAATATATGACACTAAGTCATATTTATCAAGTGATTAAGTATGTAGTAAGCACTGGAATAAGCCAGGAATGGTGTCATACATCTGCAATCCCAGTACTTGTGAGGCTGAGACAGGAGGATCACAGGTTTGAGGCCAGCCTCAGCAACTTAGCAAGGACCTCAACAACTTAGTGAGATCCTATTTCAAAACAAAAAATAATATAGGGCTGAGGGTGTAGCTCAGAGGTAAACTTCCCTTGGTTCAATCCCTAGTACAAGAAAATGCACTGGAATAAGATTATTTACTATTATATCATCCATCATGCCCATGTTACAAATAAGGAAACTGAGGCTTAGACAGATACGTAAAAGAGTAAGACTGGTTTTCAGCTTGGCTCCAGAGCCTCCTCTTTCCTTGCGTCCTTTTTTATCCTTTGATTAGAAAAAGTAATTCTGGAACACTGAGATGGAAGAGATCCCTTTCTGGATCTCTGCATCTTAAGATTTCTCAGGTTTTTGGATACCACGTAAAGTGGGTTGAATTGTTCAGGTCCTAACTACAGTACCCATGAATGTGACCTTATCTGGGAATAGAGTCATTGATTATGTAATTAATTAAGATGAGGTCATACTGCATTGGGGTGGGCCCTAAATCTATGACTGTGTCTTTGTGAGAGAAGAAAGAGGGCTATTTGGATACAGAAGCACAGATACACGGGGCAGACGTCCATGTGAAGATGGAGGCAGAAGTGATGGTGAGGGAAGCTACAAGCTAAGAAATGCAAGGGACTGCGGACAGCCACCAGAAGCTAGGAGAGGAAGATTCTTCTCAGAACCTTCAGAGAGGAGATGGCCCTACAGACACCTTGATTTTAAACTTCTGTTCTCAAAACTATGAGAAAACAAATTTCTGTTGTTTTAAGACCTCCAATTTGATTAATTTTTTATGACAACCTGAGAGAGGTCAAGATACATTTCTGGTCTTATCTCTTTCTTGATTTCTCTTCTCTTCTCTTCCCTTTTTCCTTCCTTCGTTCCTTCGTTCCTTCGTTCCTTCATTCCTTCCTTCGTTCCTTCTTCCTTCCTCAGTCATGGCTACCACCCCACCTCAGGCCTTTTTCTCTATTAGTTGAATGTTTGTGGCAGGATTTCCTCTGGCCCTGTTATCGAAGTGTTGTTCCCTCTTGCCATACATCTGAGATGGTTAATTGTAGGTGTCAACTTGACTGGATTAAAGGATACCCAGATAGCTGGCAGAGCATTATTTCTGGGTGTGTCTGTGAAGGTGTTTCCACAAGAGGTTGAATCAGTGGACTGAGTGAGAAAGATCTGCTCTCACACGTTGTGGCTGGGCACCATTCAATCAGCTGAGGGATCAAATAGATCAAAGACAGAGGAAAGGGGAATTTGTTCCTTTCCTCTGTCTTCTAGAGCTGGGACATCCAGCTTCTCCTGACCTTGGACATCAGAGCCCCAGATTCTCCAAAATGTTTACTCTAGCACTGCAGCAGTGGCCTCCCCAGTGTCTCATGCTTTTGGCTTTGGATTGAGCATTGCGTTATTAGCTCCCCTGGTTCTCAGGCCTCCAGATTTGTACTTAACCATGCTACCAGCTTCCTTGGTTCCTTGGCATATCATGGGACTCCTCAACTTTCATAATGATATGAACCAATTTCTCCTAACAAATCCCCTTCCCTATCTACCTACCTATCTGTACATGTCCTATTGGCTGTGTCTGGGGAATCCTAAGACAGCATCTTCTCACCACTGACAGAATCACTTTCCAAAAGTTCATGTCTAATTGTGACATACCTTCACTGTTCAAAGTTTTCAAGTATTCCCAAAATACAATACCCCCCCTCCCCAGCCTGGAACTCTAGACCACTATTAAAAGTCTCTAAATTACTTTTTCACTATTGTCTTTGTTTCAGTAGCAGCCTTACATAGTGAGCCCACAGCGAATACTCACAACTACTCAATTGTTGATACTCTTCATTATCTCAATTCAAAGCATAAGACCATGCAGCATGCCTTTCCTAAAAGCCTCATTTTTTTCCCTCATGGTTTTTACATACTTCAATCCTGCAAAGATTCTACCCTCTCTGCTTATCTTCCCTCTGAAGTCCATAACTGTTCTTTCTCATACCTCACGAGTACCATCTCATTATAATCTTTCCCAGTTGTACTAATTTGGCAATCCCTTTCCATCCTCTCACTCCCATAATCCTATTAAAATAATTAATGTTCACCGTGTTCTTCCCATACACCAGCCACTTACATAGAGGATCCTTATTTCATCCTAGCAACAATCCTACTTATTAATTTTACAGAAAAGAAAGTGAATGTTATAACTAACATGTGTCTTGCTGAAAAGTCACAACTAAGAAATGGTGGAGTCTGGATTAAGTTCCAGGCTGTCGAAATCTCAGTTCCATATTCCTCACCACTATACGATGCCACTTCTGAGTCAGCTTTCTGGATCTGGAGTTGTAGGGATGTCTTGGCTCTTTTTGTCTCATATGATCTACTAGATTTTTAGCTCTTTGAGGATGGGGTCTAACTCATCTTTGATTTCTCTGTGGGTCTTAATGCTGTGGTAAAGACTCTTCATTAGGAGATGGGACACATGAGTTTTAGTGTAACTCTACCATGAATCTTTGAGTGGCTTTTTATCCAACACATCACCTCTGTGGATAATTCTGTGGGCCACTCTGACTCCAAGGTTCAATAATTACTATAACTTAGAGCTTGGACTGTAGTAGGAGAGAAACATGCACTGGTACTATGGTTTGATTATTTGTCCTTCAGAATTCATGTGTTAGAAATTGAAACCCCCAAGTCATATGTCAATGGCATTTGAAGGTGGTACCTTTGGGAGGTAATTATGACTAGATATGGTCATCAGAGTGGGACCGCACGATGGCACCAGTGGCTGTGTAAGTAGAGGAAGTGAGACTCAAGCTTGGATGCTTCCCCGATCTCACTATGTGAGCCTCCACTATGCTTCTGATGAAGCATGGAGGCCCTTGCCCTGCTGCTGCCATGCCATTGGACTTCCCAGCCTCCACAATCAAGTAAGACAAGTAAATAAGGCAAATAATTTTCTCTTCTTATAAATTTCTCAGCCTCAGGTATTCAGTAATAGCGACAGAAAACAGACCAAGACAGTAGACTCAGTTAAAATTAATTAAGGCAAGTGAAACAGTGGCTGAGACCTTCACACAAACTGTAAGGGCAGAGGCCTTGGACGAAATGCCCATTTGATAAGGTCTTTAGAAACTATCGAAAGTTTGACCTAAACACCTAAACACTATCTTTTCAAAAACCCTTAAAACACAGATTATTTGCTAAAGGCAAGTCTGATTGATAGTTTATTACCATTTTAAATCAGCAAGATTTTCTTTTTTTTTTTTTTTGTGGTACCGGGGATTGAACGCAGGGGCATTCTACCTCCGCGCTACGCCCCCGGCCCTATTTTTTATACTTTATTTTAAAACCGGGTCTCACGAAGTTGCAGAGGGCTTCACTAGGTAGAGAGAGAGAGAGAGAGAGAGAGAGAGAGAGAGACAGGGAGAGAGAGAGATAGAGATAGAGAGAGCTGAGGCTGGCCGCGAACCCAGATCCCCCGGTCTCTGCCTCCCAAAGTACTGGGATTACAAGCGTGCACCACCACGCCTGGCAAGATTTTCTATTTTTGACATCTTATTTTACTAAAATAAACTCAAAACATATGAGGTAAGGCATACGCTTTAGCAATAGATTTTTAAGGCCATTTTCAAGGCTGCTAGAGTGAAATCAGGATGTTTGAGGATCATAATTAAAATGAGACATTAAAAACAAGAAGATTTTACAGCTCTTCAACCATCAAAACATTTGGTGTCCCTTTCTTTTCTAGGTCCCAAACAGCCATGCAATCATCACTCTGTGTTTTACATGCAATTCTACAGCTAAGTACATCGTTATTTAGACTGCACAGATTATATGGTAATCATGGATTTACTATAAACCCAATTTAATTTCTATGGAATTACTGACTTTAAGGTTGCAAAACAATATTGTTTACAAGCCAGTATAATAGCACTCAGAATGAATGCTGATTAGAGCTAATAAGGAATGCATAGCTTTTAGGGCTAAGCCTAAATAGCTATAGTGATCAATATGGTAATCAACCTTCTTTAAGTAAGTACCTGTTGAACACCTATGCTGCAGTCTCCAAACAATAAAATAAGAACCAGAGACCATTTTATTACAAAATTCAAAAATAATCTCTATGAATAATCTCATTAATTTTTTGCCTATGCTGACTATACCCTGCATTTTGGACTTCAATTAATAATCAAGGTATTGAATTCTTAGATTGGTTAGTCCTTGAAGCATTTCCTTCACACCCAAATATTGTTTATTATTCAATCTATTACCCCTTAAACTTATTCTTGCTGTACTTCTTCCTGTCACCAATTACATAAATATATGATTTAGATGTACATGTGGTAATGTGAATGAATAAATAAGTACTTCCAAATTCAACAAGCTTTCAGGTGTATTGGACAAAAAGAAGGATATATCTAAAGTTAGTGGTGCTTCTTAGTCATGGTGAATAAACATTAATTGTTACCCAGATGTGAAAATTAACCTAAGGCATATGTCAAGGTGGGTAGACCTTGGCTGAGGGCAGGATAAGGAATGGATAGGGAGGACCCATGCAAACACTGCAGGCCAAATGAAACTTTAGCAGATTTATGAGAAGTCCAGATTATAGCTTAAAGAAAAGAAGAAAGGTAGCAGTCTCAAAAAGGAGGGGGAGGGCTATATTTTATAATTAATTTTATAATCATCTTTATGATAGAAATTGTATGCAAAAGTATAATATCAGCTATGAGGATATATTGAGACTTTTTAAATTTTATAGTTTGTGTGTGTGCTAAAAAGAAGGTACAAAGTGGTTGAAAGTGGAAAGAAGGGGGATGAATCATGTGTCTTTTGGAAACAAGGGCCCCCTCAAACCTTTCCACTCATCAGGCCTGTGGAAATCAGTATCGAAAATCCAATTACATTCCAGATAGTTCGATAAATTATAAAACAAAACTTCCTTAGATATGTTCAAAAGATTAAGCAAGTTTAGTTTAAGGATCTCGATTTGCTGTATTTTGAAATTTTAGAAGGCAACACTTCATTCTATAAACTATCATAAGTGTTCCAATAGCCGAGAGGAGGCTGGCTTTGTAGACAGAAAAGGGAAGAGAGCAGAAACAAAGACGGTAGAGCAGATTGGTCATTTCAAAGTTACTTTCCCTGGAAGAGGGGATAGGGAGACAGAACAATAGAAAAATGGCTGATTAGTTAACATCTGGTTACTTTGGGCTTTTTTGGAGGGGGGAGGTAAAGATTAAAATAGAGGGAACCTCATTATCATGCTGATTGAAACTGGCCAGTTTGGGAATTTAGGTTGTTATCACTCTCTTCTCATTTCTTGAAAGGTTTGGAATCTTACCTATGAGCCACTCCATTTTTATTTTTAATCTAGTTCATTGGGACCTACTGCAGGATCTAGGCTCAGAACAATGGACTCAGAATTTTTATTCAACAAGTACAGGCGTCCTATCATGCTTATTTTTCATTCACTTATTCAACCAATATTTAATGAGCTACTACTACATGGCAAATGTGGAGCTACATGCTAGGAATATGAAATTCAAAAGTCAAATGTGACTTCTTGCCTCATCTCTACAGTCTTGAGCCTCATAAAAGAAATAGATATCCAAAAACTACTCATGCAGATTATGATAAATGTTTTAGTTATAATTCTTTTGGGTAACGTGCACACACACACACACACACACACACACACACACACACACACATACAATCTTCAATTAGCTAAATTAAAGAAGGAATGATTCGTTCACGGATCAAAATGGTCTACTGCATTGGCCATGGCTGAAAACATAAACTTCAAAGATTTTCCCATTTGATCTCACCCTTCCCATCTTCCTTCTGTAATTCCTTCATAATCAGGCACAATTTTTCTTATGATGACAAAATGACTGACAGCAGCTCCAACCTTGGCTCATAGGCTCGTATCTTCTTAGTACCTTCATAGAAGGAGAATTCATCCTCCTGTAGTTCCAAAGCCATTCTGGACCTAATTTGAATCCTTCAGAATCGGGTCACTCAGGCCATGGCCACATGATCTACAGCTAGACGGTGGTCAACCCTAATGAGATAACAGAATGTGGGAAAAGAAGGAATGGTTTTATAAGGAAAATTTGGAAAAGTTACCAGTGATGGAGTGGGAAAATTCCAAAGGGACTTTTTTTGAATGACTTTTACCACAAATCTTATGATGGAAGTATATGGAGTTCTGTATATATGTATTCTCTCCCCTTTCCCCAGGCACATACTAAGCATCTTTTCAATGATGGGTACATTAAAATCATTTTAAAAGGTATTTTTAGTATCTTTTACAGTCAGATTATTATTTTGACCTATGAAAGCAAAGATCCAAGAAACTTTAAACACAAAATATGGTCTACTGAAACATCTAAGAAATTCTAATATATGTCCAGTGATATAATTTAAATACTTAAGTGCTAAGTAAGATACTATGGCCTACTATAATAATTAAAAGTCACAACTACTATTTGATCAGTATTTCCTGTTTTAAAAGCATTTTCATATATATTACCACAGTTTATTTTAAAATCATCTCTTTCAGGTTGTTCAGTAATATGTTTTTATTATCTACAATTTTTTTTGGTAGTGGGTATTGAACCTTAAACCTAGGGGCATTCTACCTTTGAGCTACACCCCAGCTCTATTTAATTTGAAACAGGGTCTCTCTAGGTTGCCAAGAGTCTCACTATATTGCTGAGGCTAGTCTCAAACTTGTGATCCTCCTGTCTCAGCCTCCCAACTACTGGGATTACAGGCATGCATCACTATACCTGGCCACATTTTTCACAGAAGACAAGCAGGAAGAGGTACAGAATCTAAAATGGAGGTGAACAGATGGGGGGGGGCTTGCCAATCCTGACTGTTAGTATTCATCTGCTCTGGAGAGGGCATGGTGGCAAATGCTTCCTACAGTAGAGGTTCTTGAGTAGTCAAAAAGCACAGATTAAATGGCCCACTATCAGCAGGGCTCTTCTTTTTTCTTTTGAAAGCCCATGGGTTAGCATAAAGTGCATGTGACATTGCCTTTAACATCCTTCCATATCTGTATTTCTTTAAATAGTGAACATCATTTGCATTGATCCTTAATTCTCTTATTCTGTGACTGTGAGTATTCCCATTACACTTTTGACCTTGAGCCTGTCACTCAAATTTGAAGTATAGAACAAGGTCCCGGGGGCCTGGAGAACTGTGATATGATTCCTGGGGGAAGAGGAATGGCCATTTACTGTCTTAAGGAATGTATCTGTTGGAGGGATAACACTGAGCCCCAAAGTAGTACCCATTCTTTGTGTACAATAGGGACAAGAGAATGATTCAAGTCTTCTCTAACACCAAACATTTCTCAAAAAAGAAGCAGAGGTCCAGTGGGAGAAATTTGTAGCTGACAAGTTTCCGCTATTATACATGGAAAATGTATGTGCATCTAGATGTGATCGCCACACAGTTCTTCCCTTTCACAAAGAGATAAACCCAGCAGTGTGTTCCACAAGTTTCAAGTCTGCTAAAACCAAACACACATTCACAGCTTTCCAGAATATTTCATTGTTTAGAATTTTTCTGGGATTTTGTATTCACTAAGTAATTTACAGTTTATTCCTTAATCATCACAGAATCCTTGAAACAGTCTGGCTTGATATTTTGTCGGTTCTGTTTTATGAATGGGGTCCCTAAAGAGAAGTGATATTCATTGTCTCACACAGGGACCCAAGTTGGAATCCATAAGTCTTAATTATAAGTATGTTCCCTTAAGCTGGGCATGGTGGTGCATGCTTGTAATCCCAGTACTTGGGAGACTGAGACAGGAGGATCTGGGTTCGTGGCCAGCCTCAGCTACTTAGGTCCTCCGCAACTTCGTGAGACCCTGTTTCCAAATAAAAGATAAAAAAATAAGGCTGGAGGTGTAGCTCAGAGGTAGAATGGACCTGGGTTGAATCCCCGGTACTGCAAAAAAAAAAAAAAAAAAAAAAATATATATATATATATATGTATGTTCCCTGAAGCTTGGCTTCTTGTCTGCATTTAACCTTTGAGTTTTCTGTACCCTCTTTAAGTCAAGTCAAAAAGACAAATTTCCATCTGATTGTGGCCCATTTTTATTTTGGCTTTGTCATGGTTCATCATGATTCTGTAACTGTTCTAGGCTTTTCAGAACTGGGATTTTGATTAGTTATACAACATCTCCACTCCTGTTTGATAGTAGTGTTTTGTAAATTTTTCATAGAAGTTTTGCCCACACAACAGAGAAGTGAGCCCATATCCCTGTGTTTCCTGATAGCCTTTACCAAAGGAAAGTAATTACTTAAAACTCCCAAATCTATCTTTCAAATTCAAGCTATTTTGTCAAATATATTTATAAATGTTGTGATTGTTCTTATTTTTAATCAAAAATTTTTATATTCATGCCAGTTCTATGTAAGTCTCACTTAAATATTTGAATACCAAGGATGCTTCAAGGAAATTATCATATGTAGTTGTGGATCCATGTACCCCCAAACTGGGAGGATTGCAGAAGCAAGATAAACACCTGGGAAATGTCCATACCTATGGGGCAAGTTGGTGGGATCCAGTAATATTCCTGCCTCTAACTCTTTAAACCTAACTAAACTTATAATGCTCATGGGTAATATGGATATGTTCTGAGCTCTAAAGATGGGGGTTTAGAGTCCTGGCTATTCTTTCCTTGCCATATGCCATATTCAGTTTGCAACTTTTCCTTTCTCATCACTGCCCCAAATGTAAGATGGTGACTCAGTTATGTTTCACTAATCAAATCTTGCCGTTTTACAAATACCAATTTTTTTGCCCACCCTACCCCATCCTTGAGGCCATATGCATTTACTTCTAGTACTCTAATTTCAAGACCATAATCATTAGATGAATTTTTATTGTGCACTTAACATGTAAACAAAAACTTCTGAAGGTCTTTTATAGTTCTAGGTGTACAGAAGAACATAATTTTGGAATCAGGGAGAAAGGATTAAGTTCTGGCTTTATAACTACTATCTTAGCTTAGGCTATTATAAAAATTACCATATACTGGGTGACTTAGAAAATAAATATTTATTTCTCATATTTCTGGAATCTGTAAGTCAAAGATTAGGATGAAAGCATGGTTGGGTTCCTTGTTTGGAGATGGCTGTCTTCTCATTGTATCCTCACAGGACAGAAAGAGAGAGAGGAAGCAAGCTCCCTTGTGTCTCTTCTTATAGGGGCACTAATCCCATCATAACATAATTACCTTCCAAGGCTCCATCTCCTAATACCATCATTTTGGAGGTTAGGGTTTTGACAGATGAATGGGGTGGGGGGAGATTCAAACATTCAGCCCATAGTGGTTACATACTGGCTATTTGACATTGGGAAGTTATTCTCTAAACTTCAGTTTGTTTAGCAATACCAAGATGTTGTGATTAATTTAAAAATTAAATAAAACCATGTAAGTGAAAAGGCTTAACCCAATGCTCGCTTCATTCTGGCAAAGCTGAAAGAGTTTAGATTTGTGGGTTAAAATAAATTCTGAGATCAATTCCTTTCCTTTTCACTCTATTGTTTTAGGATCCAGGACATGTCATTTGACTTGGAAAGGTCTCAGCTTTTTTACTTGTGAAAAGGGGAAGTTAAGCCTATACTTCAAGTTGTCATTACCTATAACAAATGCAATAAATAGTAATTGTTGCTATTAAGAATTTTTCTACTCTCCATTCAACTATACCTAATTAACATTATTTACCCAATTTTCTTTTTCCAATTTTCTTATTTTGCTCTATTTTGTGGTAGATCATAAATTTCTCAAGGATATAGTCTTCCACTTATAAATTGCTTTATAACGGTGATTCTAAACCTTAGCAACACCTTAGAATCAGCTGGGTATCTTTTGAAATTATTCATCCCTTTCTTCTACTCCAAATCAATTAAATTAGAATAAATAAATGGAGAATTTCAAACATTATACTTTTTATAATCTCCCCAGATGATTCTACTGTGCAGCCAAGGTTAACAATCTCTGTTTTATGAAGCTTGCCATTCCCTACCAACCAGTTTTAGAGCCATAGTGCTTCCATTATTCAAGAAGCAAGTCTTCACTGGTTTGGAGCATAATTTAAAAATAAGTGCATAAATTAAGACATGCATGATAAGTGATTTCAGTGCAAGTTTGCAATTTGGACTCCTAGTGTACAATCATGCCAAACACCCCAGAATTAGCTGGAGAATCAGGTGGAATGGAAGCCACTCTGAGGGTTTGCTCAACCTGAATCTTGGCCTCATGGATTCTTCTAGATCTCTAGATTTACTTCTTTATCATGCTTTCCTATAATAATTCCACCATTTGAATAACAGTGACAAAAAGTCTATTAATAAAAACATTTTTTGAAAGGGTTAAGCTTGGCTGGTGAAAGGAAGAAAAGGTAATCACACATGGGTAGGGCCACCAAAAGGCTGGGACACTTGAACCTTGCTGCTGCAGAGGTTGGTCTGCTACCCCAGAGGGCCCTAGGGCTGGGATTGCTGCTCTAGTGGGCTTGGAACACAGAGAATTGAGCCAAAGAGCATTATTCCCTGAAGAGCTCATGCAGCTTGTCTTGTTAGGTTTTGGACATGTTTGGAACTTGTCATTCTTTCCTTCTTCCTATTTCTCCCTTTTTTCCATTCTATGTCTGTCCCACTGTTGTGTTTTGGAAACCTAAACCTTGCTTGGTTTCATAGGTTGAGAGCTGGAGAGAAATTCTTCCTCAGGATAAATTAAGGTGAGACCTTGAATCTTACCCATGTCTGATTCAGATGCTATTTGGATGAGATCTGGACTTCAGACAACAGAGGTGATTCTGGAACAACTTAAGACTCCTAGTATTTGGACAGAATGAAAGCATTTTGCAAGCAATGACATGAATTTTGCAGGGTCAAGGATAGAATGTTAAGTGTTGAATGTTTGTCCTCCCCCCAAAAATTTACATGTTGAAATCTAAACCCCCAACATAATGTAATTAGGGGGTGGGACTTTTGGGAGATAATGAGGTCATAGGTAAGGGGCCCCCATGAACGAGACTGGTGCCCTTATAAGAAGAGATGCTAGAGCTTGCTTATTCCATTTGTTCGCCATCATGTGAAGAACTAACAAGATGGCTATCTACAAAACAGGAAAGGTGCCCTCACCAGACACCAGATATGCCAATACCTTTCTCTTGACCTCTGGCCTCCGTAACTGTGAGACATAGTTTTCCACTGCTTAATAAAAAAAAATTAAAGAGTAACGTTTAAATACTGGGCACTGTGGGAGGAAAGCTCACTGTGGAGTGTGGGAAACCTGCAAACAAAATTTTAGTTTCTACTACTACTTCTTTCCTGGTATAGCTTGAATTTATAGTACAAATTTATTTTATATTTACTTGCTCCTTCTCTCTGTCAATACTAAAAGCTCAATGTCTTCCAGAGCACTTGACAGAAAAATAGGCTCTAAATATATACTTATTGAGTGACTGAGTAAGTGAGTGAGAAAACGAACAAATGAAGTCCAAGAGTCTGAAAGGGTCAGGGAATCAGAGGACTTTTTTTTATCTTCTCTTAAGGTACCTCTTAAATCTGAGAATACTATATCTCTAGAACTAGGGAGGAGATGCTTCCTTTGAGTTTTATATCCATCAGACCCGTGAGGATGGGGAGAGCTTTCTTCAAGTTAAGAAATATCCGAATTGTTAGTAAGTCATATTTACCAGGTGTGATTAAAGATCAAAATAATGCACAATTCAAGCTGAGTGTGGTGGCACATGCTTGTAAACCCAGTACTTGGGAGGATGAGACAGGAGATCGCAGGTTCAAAGCCAGCCTCAGCAACTCAGTGGGACCCTGTTTCAAAATAAAAAAATAAAATAGGACTAGGGGTATAGCTGAGAAGTAGAATGCCCCTGGGGTCAATCCCCAGTACCACACACACACTCAAAAAGAACAATTCAGAATATTTGTTTAGACACTCTAAAACATATTTTAAGAGTCAAGGAAGAAATTCAAGTTAACTCAACGCCATATGAACAAATGTGTATGATGTGATTTCAGAACATAAAACAAGATATTGAGAACTGCCATCTAACTCACCTTACAGGCAAATATATCCATAGGCTAAAGGTGAAAGGATGGAAAAAGATGTATCATGCAAAAAGATATACCATTTCATATACCATGAAAAAGATATACCATGAAACTGAAAACAAGCAGGGGTAGCAATACTCATATCCAACGAAGCAGAATTTAGGCTAAGAGACAAAGTGAGTCACTTATTACTAATAAAAATAACAATCCAACAAGAAGATGTAATGATAGTAAATATTTATCCCCCAAATGTGAATGTACCCACTTTCATAAAACAAACTCTTCAGGACATTAGGTCTCAAATAGACCCAAACACAGTAATATTGGGAAACTTTAACACACTGCTCACACCACTAGATTGATCTTCCAGGCAAAAGATATGTAAAGATTCTTCAGACCTAAAGAACAATATAAACCAAATGGACCTAATAGACATATACAGAATATTTCAACCAACAACAGCTGAATACACATTCTTCTCAGCTGCTCATGGAACCTTCTCCAAAATAGATTACATCCTGGGCCACAAAACAAGTACCAGCAAATTAAAAAAATGTAATATAATTCCCTGCATCTTTTCAGATAATAATGGAATGAAAGTAGAAATCAACAACAGAAAGACCAAAAGAAATTGCATAAATACGTGGAGACTGAATGATACACTCTTGAATGAGGACTGGATCAGAGAAGAAGTAAGGGAGAAATAAAAAATTCCTAGAATTAAATGAAAATAGAGACATGATGTATCAAAATCTATGGGACGCTTTGAAGGCAGTGTTCAGAGGAAAATTTATAGCACTGAGTGCCCACATAAGAAAAACAAAGTCACCAAATAAACAACCTAATGACATACCTCAAAGGCCCAGAAAAACAGGAACAGTCTAATCCCAAAGCCAGTAGAAAGCAGGAGATAATTAAAATCAGAGCAGAAATTAATGAAACAGAGAACAACAACAAAAAAATACAAAGGATCAACAAAACAAAAAGCTGGCTCTTTTAAAAGATTAACAAGATTGATAAACCCTTAGCCAACCTAACCAAAAGAAAGAGATTATTAAAATGATTAAAATCAGAAATGAAAAAGGAGACATCACCACAGACAGTGAGAAAATCCAGATCATCAGAAGCTATTTTGAAAATTTATATTCTAGTAAACTTGAAAACATAGAACAAATTGACAAATGTCTAGACACATAAAACCTACCTAAATTGAACCAAGAAGATATAGAAAACCTAAACCAACCAATAGCAAGCAAAGAGATAGAAACAGCATAAAAAGCCTTCCATTAAAGAGAAGCCCAGGTCCAGATGGATTCCCAGCTGAATTCTACAAAATCTTTACAGAAGAACTAAACCCAATACTTTACAAGTTATTTTGTGAAATTAAAAGAGTTGGGATCCTTTCATACTCCTTATATGAGGCCAATATCACCTTAATACCAAAACTGAAAAAAGATCTCTCAAAGAAAGAAAATTACAGACAAATACCACTGATGAACATAGGTGGCAAAATTCTAAACAAAATACTAGTGATATGCATTCAAAACCACATCAAGAAAATTGTACACCATGACCAAGTTGGTTTCATCCCAGGGATGCAAGACTGGCTCAACATATGCAAATCAATACATGATATTCACCATACAAATAGAACTAAGGACAAAAACCACATGATCATCTCAATAGATGCTGAAAAAGCATTTGACAAAATCCAATACCCATTTGTGTTAAAAACACTGCAGAAAATTGGAATAGAAGAAACTTACCTCACTCCATTAAGGCAATATACCATAAACCAAAAGCCAGCATCATATTGAATGGGAGAAAAGTGCAGGAATTCCCTTTAAAATTAGGAACAAGACAAGGATGTCCACTATCACCACTCCTTTTCAATATAGACCTCAGGATTCTTGCCAGAGCAATAAGGGAAGAGAAGGATACCAAAGGAATTTGAATAGGAAAAGAAGAACTGAAATGATCTCTATTTACTGATGACATGATCTTATGTTTAGAAGACCCAAAAAACTCGACCAAAAGACTACTAGAGCTGATTAACAAATTCAGCAATGTAGCAGGATACAAATCAATCTAAAAAATTCAGTAGCTTTTCTATATGCCAATCATGAATCCACTGAAAAAGAAATCCAGAAAATAGTTTCACTCACAAGAATCTCAAAAAGATTAGGTTAGATTAGGAATAAATCTAACCAAGAAACTAAAAGACTTCTACAATGAAAATTATAAAACACTATTGAAATAAATTGGAAATGATCTTAGAAGATGGAAAGATCTCCCATGCTCTTGGATAGGCAGAATAAATATTATCAAAATGGCTAGCTGGGTGTGATGGCACACGCTTCTAATCCCAGTACTTGGGAGGCTGAGACCACAGGATCCGTGTTCGCGGTCAGCCTCGGCTACTTAGGCCCTCCGCAACTTAGTAAGACCCTGTTTCAAAATAAAGAATAAAAAATAGGGGTGGGGATGTAGCTCGGGGGTAGAATGCCCCTGGGTTCAATCCCCAGTTCCACACACACACACACACACACAAATGGCTATTCTACCAAAAGCAATCCATAGATTCAATGCAATCCCTATCAAAATGCCAGTGGCATTTTTCACAGAGCTAGAAAAATCAGTCCTAAATTTCATATGGAAAAACAAGACCTCAAATATACAAAGCAATTCTCAGCAATAAAAACCATGCAGGAGGCATCACAATACCTGACTTCAAATTATACTATAGAGCTACAGTAATAAAATCCACATGGTATTGGCACAAAAACAGACACATAGACCAATGGAACAGAATATTAAGTACAGAAACAAATCTACATACTTATAACCAATTGATTTTCAACAAAGGTGCCAAAAATATATCCTGGAGAAAAGATAGCCTTTTCAACAAATAATGTTGGGAAAACTGGTTATACATTTGTAGAAAAATGGAATTAGATCCCTGCCTCTCACTCTGCACAAGAGCCAACTCAAGATGGATCAAAGACCTGGAAATTAGACCAGAGACTTTGAAATTACTGGAGAAGGGCATAGAACCAACACTACAACATATAGGCACAGGTAGAAACTTCCTCAATAAGACCCCCAAAGCTCAGGAAATTAAAATAATTAGTAAGTAGGATGGTATTAAACTAAAATGTTTCTCTTCATCAAAGGAAACCACAAAGAGCCTAAAGAGAGTGCCTACAGAATGGGAGAAGATCTTTGCCAGCTACTCCTCTGATAGAGGAGTGTATCTAGAATGTACAAAGTACTGAAAAGATTTAACACTAAAAAAACAAATACCCAATCAAGAAATGTGTAATTGAACTAAATAGACACTTGACAAAAGAAGAAATATGAACGGCCACTAAATATATGACAAAATATTCAACATCATTAGCAATCAGGGAGATGCAAATCAAAACTATACTGAGATTCCATCTAAACCCAATCAGAATGGCAATCATCAAGAATTCAAACAATAAATGCTGGAGAGGATGTGGGGAAATAGGAACTCTTCTACACTGCTGGTGGGATTGAAAATTAGTGCAGCCATTATGGAGATCAATGTGGAGATTCCTCAGAAAATTGGGAATGGATACAATATATGATCCAGCAATACCACTCCTGGGTATTTTTTCAAAGGGACTGAAATCAGAAAATCATAGTAATACATGCATATTTATGTCTACAGCAGCACAATTCACAATAACCAAATTATGGAACCAACCTAGGTGTCCATGAACAGATGAATGGATTACAAAATTATGGGATATACACACAATGGAATTCTACTCAGAAATCAAGAAGAACAAAATAATGTTATTTGCAGGAAAAATGATTGGACATGGAGACTATTATGCTAAGTGAGAGTAGCCATTCACAGAAAGTGAAGTGGCATATGTTTTCTCTCATATGCGGAAACTAGAGTAATTGGGATACCACAGGGACTTCAGATAATGGAGGAGAAACTTCAGTGGAGCCAGGGAGGTGGCCTAGAGGAAGAGGGGAGGGAGAGGGAGAATCAAAAAAGGAATCACTTACACTGACATTATGTACATACATGAGATTACCAATGCCAATCTCAATACCCTGTATGGGGAATGGGAGGAACCCACTGGGAAACCCGCCAAGTGCTGTGTGCATGTGTGTCACTATCACTATGAACTACATTATAATGTGAGACTATAATGCACCGATAAAAGTATAAAAATACCATCTAGAGATTTCTTTAGTTTTGATGACTAATCAAAGCATTCTTCTTCTTCTTCTTCTTCTTCTTCTTCTTCTTCTTCTTCTTCTCCTTCTTCTTCTTCTTCAGTGATACTAGGGATTGAACACAAAAGTGTTCTACCTCTGAGCTATACCCCCAGCCCTATTTTATTTTTTAGTCTGAAACAGAGTCTTGCTAAGTTGCTAAGGGCCTTGCTAAATTGCTGAGGCTGGCCTTGAAACTGAGATCCTCCTGTTTCAGCCTCCCAAGTACTGGGATTACAGGCATGCACCACCACACCTGGCTAATTAATTCTTATTTCTGATAAGATATTTTCATGGATAACAGTTATACATATAGTATCTGGTAAAAAGTCTCACTCTCACCTCTTTCTTCCCTCATCTCCATCCTACCAACCTAAACTAGGTAGTCTCTTAGGTCCTTCCATATTTTCTTTCTGCAAAAACCAAAAATGCAGATATGAGTATTCTAATTTTTCACTTATTTCTCAAGATGGCATGTAATACTTTTCTGCACATTGCTATTTACACTTAATTTATCATGGAGATTTTTGCATTTCTGTACATGCAGAACTTTAGAGTTTACTTTCAAGCTAGGTTTTTATAAGAAAGGGATTCTTATACAAAACAACACGAAAGGTCATTTTAGAAGAATGATAGGGAATGTTGGGAAAAACAAGGTTGTCTTGTTTAGATGGTGTGCAGAGGAGGAGAAAGGGGGTCACCTGAGATCAGCCTGGTGGAAACAACTCCCAGGTGCTGCACATCCTGAAAGACCATTATAGGGTAAACAAAGGAGTGATGGATCATCAGCATTGTTCTCTGTGAAGACCAGTCTATCACAGGTTCAATAATAGATTTCCAGATGGGACAGAAGATAGAGACAAGAGGTAGGAAGATGACTAGGGAGCTAAATAATCTAAATCTAAACCAGGTGTGGTAGCAAAGAGGATGGAAGAGAAAACATATAAACATGAGACACTGTGGGGTTTCATTCTACAACAGCAGTTCTTTACCTTCTCTGTCCAGCTGTCATGCAAAAATGTATTTGTACTGCTCAATCCTGTGGGTATATTTAGTAACATGTACATTTTTCAGTTTGCTAACCTCGCTTTCGACCATTTCTTTAGCATTATAGAAAAAAATCAGAATTCATATCAGTGAGAATGATGAATTATAGAGTTGATTTTGATGTCTCAATATTTTATATACTTGTTAATAAGTAAATCATTTATAACTTTGGCATTTCATTATTAGCAACGATGAATTTTCTTGCAGTTGATTGACAGAAAAGTCTTATGTGCCAACTTCCAACTACCGATTCTCAGAACTTGATATCTAACCCTGAGAGTTTGAGAACAATGACAGTGGGGTAGGAAGGAGCTGATGCAAATCTAAGTGCTTGGAAGGATAGGACATAATTACTAGAGATGGGAAATGTAGCAGGAATATGATTTCGTAATGATGAAGGCAGAGAATAGCACTAAAAGTTGGCAGTGTTCATTGAATTGCATTTAGGAATCCAGACCTTAAAATGTCCAGAGTAAACATGTGAACAAGCTTACAGCCTTGGTTTCTTTATTTGTTCAGTCTATTCAGTAGAGCACAGTGGTCAAGAGAATATCTCTGGAGTCAGCCTCTGAGTCTCTGCCACTTCCTAGGTTTGTGATACAAGGCAAGTTACTTAGCATTTCTGTACCTCATTTTTTATGTTTGTTTGATGGGAAAAATATAATACTTGAATCTTAAGTTACCAGGATGAAAAAATGAGCTAATTTATGCACAATGCTTAGAACAGTCCCTGACATTTTCAACTGATGTCATTATTTATTTGTTTAATGTTCACTGTGTGCCATGCACTATAAGTGTTGAGCAAGCACATTTATTTACACCTTCACAATGTGAAGAGGGGAATGGTGAGATCTAAGATAAGAAATATTGACAGTAGTCATGACTGATCATGAAGAGAAGGAAATGGGAGAATCTGTGTTTTTGCAGAGGGAGCTCTCTGATGAATTAATGTGTAGAAAGATGTAGAGAGAGTTAATGTTCTGCATGTAGAGAAGGAAGAGATAAATGCAATTCATAAAGACAGATATAAAAAAATACTCAAGGGAGCTAACATCCAGTAGGAGGCAGGAATCACAACACTTGAAAAGACAACTGAGGGGGTCTTTACTGGCATTTTAGAGAAAAAAAATGCCCAAGTAGAATCCAGAACAGATTCCAAAACTAGACAAAGATGCCACAAGAAAACTACAGAGCAATATCCTTAATGAATACAGTTACAAAAATCCCCAATAAAATACTAGCAAATTAAATCCAAATTGGAAGACTCACACTTTTCAAATTCAAAGCTCCAGTAATCAAAATAGTATGATAAAAGCTGGGTGTGGGGGCGCACGCTTGTAATCCCAGTACTTGGGAGGCTGAGACCAGAGGATGTGGGTTCGCGGCCAGCCTCAGCTACTTAGTGAGGCTCTCCACACCTTAGTGAGACCCTGTTTCAAAAAAAAAAGAATAAAAAATAGGGATGGGGGTGTAGCTTGGTGGTAGGATGCCCCTGGGTTCAATCTCCAGTACTGCACACACACACAAAATAATATGATAAAGATTGAATACCCCTGATATGAAAAGCTTTTTTTGGATTTCAGATGTTTTTGGATTTTGGGGTATTTGCACATATTGTGATCCCGTATCCCGTTTCTCCTTCCCTCAGAGCTTTATTCTGTGTAAGCCTGTATTGGACAGGGTTCACTAGATTAACAGAATTCACAGAATGAGTATATTTGAAAAAGGGATTTATCAGATGGGCTTACAGTTTGAAGCAATGTAGTCCCAGGTTCTGACTGCATGTGGAGAGTCAGAGGAACCAGTAGCTGGTCGAACGGTCTAAGAGCTGGAGTCTTAGGATCAGAGCAACCACTAATTCAGTCCCAGTCCAAGACGTGAAGATCAGGAAGCTCTTCAGAGAAACGATGGTGAAGTTTCAGTTCAAAGGGCTGGAGACCGAGAAGATCAAGAAGCTCTTCAGAGAAAGGCAAAGCCGGCGGCCGACGATCTCAGGCGAGAGCAGATGCGTTTTCCTCGGAAAGAGTCGCACGCACTCTACGCGGCTTCTCCCTCTTTTATCTAAGTCCGCACCTATCAGAATCCTGCTGCCTACATTCAGGGCAGGGCTTTCTGTTTAATCTGCTGTTACACACCCAAAGTCACATGATCTTGGGTGTGTCATGATCAGG
>PVJS01012910.1:0-43017 GCA_004027185.1 Glis glis
TAATCCCAGTACTTTGGGAGGTGGAGACCAGAGGATCCAGGTTCGCGGCCAGCCTCAGCTCTCTCTCTGTCTCTCTCTCCCTGTCTCTCTCTCTCTTTCTCTCCTTAGTGAGGCCCTCCGCAACTTCGTGAGACCCAGTTTCAAAATAAAGTATAAAAAATAGGGCCGGGGGTGTAGCGCGGAGGTAGAACGCCCCTGGGTTCAATCCCCAGTACTGCAAAAAAAAAAAATGTAGCAGGATCTGGGGGTGCTTCTGAGAAAGATAATGAATTTCTTTTAAGTTTGAGATTTTAGTACAATATTCATGTGGAAATTCATAGAAGTTGGAGATAGAGGGAAATGCCAGGGAATACAAATCAGAACAAGAAAAGGATGAGGATAGTAAGAACCTTTTCTTTTTCTTTTTTGGTGGTACTGAGGATTGAACTCAGGGATGTTCTACCTCTGAGCTCCACCCCCAGCCAGATTTTGTTTTTTATTTTGAAATAGGGTCTCACCAAGTTGCTGAGGCTGGTCTTGAACCTGTGCTCCTCCTGCCTCAGCCTCCCAAGTACTGGGATTACAAGCATGTGCCACCACGCCTGGCATTGTAAGTACCTTTTCAAAAAAAACTTATCTCTAGGATGAAAGTTTCTCTAACAGAATAATAATAAGGTCCTTCCTTATAAATTTAAGTTCAGATTATGTGATTCTTTTCAAGGAAACATTTAAAATTATACTTAGAGAATAAGGAGATGCCCAGGAAACACTGGTGTATTTTTCGTATCTGTGTCTACGCGCATGCTTGAGTCACTCTTACATGGAGACTCTGTTCATCCATCCATTTACCATGTAGCCTATGATTCTAAACTGAATCATTATTTATTTATCTGTGTCCTCTACTAGATTAAAAGTTTCTTGAGGATTTATTTGTGATTCCTGACTAATTCAACTTTGTGTCTTCAGAGCCCAACACTTAGTAAGATTTCAATAAATGTACATTGGATAAATACACATTAAGCATTTACCAAGTGCTAAGTGATAACTAAGTACAGAGGAGGCCGAGATGAGTAAACAGCAGCCTCATGAGGAGCTTACGGTGTGTGGAAACGAGCATGTGTTGTAACAGAGCACTGTGACTAGTGTTGTGAGAGTAATGGACAAGCCGCGGTGGCAGCAGAGAGGAAGAGTCACTGAACTAAGTCTGCTATGGAGATATATCAAGGATGGCTTCCCAGAGCAGTGACTGAGCTGAGACTTGAAAGACGATTACAAGTTCAGTGGCAGGTGTGATGAGGAACGTCTCCAAGGCAGAATGACCGTCATATACAGACATAGAGAAGTGTGTGAGGATAGAGTGTAGTTCAGTGCAGCTGGAGGTAGAGAGTGTTCATAAGGGACATAGGAACAAAGCCTGCTGCTGGAGTGGCGGATGGGAACTGCATCTCTCATCAGCCCTGTGTGCCGGGCCAAAGATCTCTGAGCCATTGAAGAGTGTTTAGTAGGAGAGTAACCTGCAGATGTAGAGACCGCCTTCCTGTCACAGCATGGAGGATGGTTGGAGATGGACACCGGTGGGCATGGGTAGTCAGGAGCATGACTGGGAGGCTGTTGGGATAATCTAGCCAGACAGTGGGGACCTGAACAAAGACATAGACTATTGGGTTAGTGAAAAGTGGATGGATTTGTGAGGGATGTAGAAGGTGCAAGTGAGAGGGACAAGCTGTATGACTCCCAGGTTTCAGGCAGAATTGAAGGGCTCTCTGGTACTTCTGACACCACCTATCCAGAGTTGGGCCACACTCCCCAGGCTGAGAGTGCAGTTTCCCATATGACTGCCCTATGTCAGACGCCAGCCACAAACTTGGGGGTACTAGGCTACCCTCACTCTGACTAGCTGGCTCCAAATTCAGGGGTTCTCTATGATAATTCTTTACGGTGACTCACAGTACTCAGAAAAGCATTACATTAATGATTACAGTTTTATTAGAGCCAGAGGATACAAGTTAGGACCGGCCAGAGGGAGAGAAACAGAGGGGGAGGTCTGGGAGCATACTGAATAAAGTGACACTTTGTCCTCTCTGTGGGTCAGGGTGCTTTACCCTCCTGGCATGGGGACGTGCGACAGTGTGCAGAGTACTGCGGAACATGAAAGGGCTTTGAGGCTCTTTTCTCCAGAGTTTGCATTGGGTTTCATTAGGTAGGCATGATCAATTGAATCATTTCCTGTGGATCTCTGTCTTTAGTCAGACCCCTTTCTCTCCCCAGAGGTTGATTTGATGCCACATGGTTCAAAGCCCCAACTCTGATCACATTGTTAGAGCATGGTCAGCTCTCATCCTGAGTCATCCTGTTCGCAAAAACTATACAGGGCCCAGCGTGAGTCACCTCATCAGCATAAAGCTTCAGAGCCCGCCATGAATAACACCTGTCACTCAAGTAAATTCCAAGGCTTTAGAGGCTCCTTTCCAGGGACTAGGCACAAAGGCCAGCCAAATTCTTTTTTATAGATAGTACAGTGAGCTGATACTAGAAATGGAGAAAGGAGTAGGTATAAATAGAAACAATGTGTTGAGGTAAATACTCAGCAGGTGCTTGGAAACAGAGGTGTGGAGCTTGGGATAGAGTTTTGAGTTTAAATTAAAATTGTGAGATCTAAGTAGTAGCTAAATGATATAGGTACGGATAAATTTGTTCAAGGAGCTTTATAAAGGGAAATGAGAAAAAACTTAGAATTGCTTTGCAGGTATAAAGGGCAGGGGAGGAGGAGATCCGAAAGAAACTGAAAATAGCCACAGAGTAGGAGACATGTCAGGAAAAGAGTGGTGCCACAGAACCCACTGAAGGGCTCCAGGGTTTCAGGAGGAGGGATGCAACCACGTGTGAGCAGCAGCAGAGGTCAGAGCGAAGGCCGGGAGAGAGACTGAAGCAGGACCAATGAAGGAGTAAATACGGTGATTCTGTGCAGTGGTGGCAGAAGTCAGATTGTAGCCTATGAAGAAGAAATAGCATAAACTTCTTTAAGAAGGTTGGCTTCAAAGAGAAGGAAAGGTGGATACTGGCTGGAGGATTTGTAGGGTCAAGCAAAGGATTTTTTTTTTAAATGGACAGATTTAAGCTTGTTTCTATATTGTGGGGAGAAAGAGCCAGTAGAAAGGGAGATATAGAAAAGAAAGGAGCTAATCAAAGGAGTAATATCGTGAGGAGGTGAAATTTAGAAATACTGTACTGTACCTATGAGCTGTATCTATGTATCGATGCTAGTGTTGGAAATGAACTCCTATTGGAGGTGGCCACTAACAAAGGAACTGAGAGGGCAATGAATGAGGATAGTAGAAAGAGAAATGTGAACTCTTCTGCAGCTCTGCCTCATAGCAGTGCTTAGAGCATCAGTTAATTTTCAGTTTTCAAAAGCTCAGTCTCACAGTTTAAAGCCTCCCTACAAAGCAAAAAGAAATTTTTATGAAACTAGTGTTTCAAACCCTTGTGATCCCAGGTTGTTTCTGTGTATCAAAATTCTATAGCTAGAAAAGGATTTGTACAGTTTCTGAATTTGGAGTTCATAAAACTTTGGCATACACATAGTTTTATTTTCTTTTTAATATACTTTTATTGGTACATTATAGTCTCACATCATAATGTAAATCATAGTGACAGTGACATACATGCACCAGCACTGGCGGGCTTCCCCGGGCTCCCTCCCCATTCTCCCCCCTTCCCCATACAGGGTATTGAGAGTGACATTGGCATTCTCCATATGTACATAATGTCAGTGGAAGTAATTGCTTCACTGATCCTCTCCCCCCACCCCTACCCCTAGACCACCTCCCTGGCTCCACTGGAGTTTCTCCTCCGTTATCTGAAGTCCCTCTGGCATTCCAATTACTCCCTAGCTTCTGCATATTAGAGAAAACATATGACCCTTCACTTTCTGTGACTGGCTGATCTCACTTAACATAATGTTCTCCAGGTCCATCCATTTTCCTGCAAATGACATAATTTTGTTCTTCTTTATTGCTGAATAGAATTCCAATGTGTATGTATCCCAAAATTTTGTAATTCATTCATCTGTTGATGGAAACCTAGATTAGTTTCATAATTTGGCTATTGTGAATTGTGCTGCTGTGAACATGGATATGCATATATTACTGTAATTCTCTGATTTCAGTCCTTTTGGAAAGATATCCAGCAGTGGTATAGCTGGATCATATGGTGGATCCATTCCCAATCTTCGGAGGACTCTCCACACTGATCTCCATAGCAGCTGAACTAATTTGCAATCCCACCAATAGTGTAGAAGAGTTCCAATTTCCCCACATCCTCGCCAGCATTTATTAGTTTTTGTCTTCTTGATGATTGCCGTTCTGATTGGGATACATGCACATAGTTTTCAAAATTTAAACCTTTAGATTATTAAATTAAGTAACCAACTGGGTCAGAATTCCTCTTAAAGAATCACCAACTGTTATGCAAAAAAATGTAGTGTTAGCTATGTATCTGAACTCCCATTAAAAGTGTTGGAAGAAAACAATAGTTATTTTAAAATGCATTTGTCTTTAAGACTTAGAGGATTGGTTTCCTTGAGTCATTTTTATTCCTCACTGATTTGCTTTTTATTTTTTATTTTGCTTCAATCGTTTATTTATTTTTTGTCATGCTAGAGATCAAACCAGGGCATATTTTTATAGAATATTTTATGCATTTGTTCTCAAAGGTAAGGAGTAAAGTTGAGTTTTTAGTCTGCATTTAGTGGCTCTTTTATTACTAACCTATTTTATGTACACTGTGTAGCATGTTAAACTGATACACTTCTAGCTAATTTGATTATGGTTGAATCGCCACTGGATTTCACTGTTACCTTATTAACTCATAAATGGATCTTTATTTTTGGCTGAAAACTGTATATATATATGTATATGTATATATATATATTTTTTGTCTGTATATATCTATTTATTATTTATATATATGTATTATATATATTTTTTTTTCCAGTACCAGGGATTGAACCCAGGAGCATTCTACCTCCGAGCTACACCCCCAGCCCTATTTTTTATTCTTTATTTTGAAACAGGGTCTCATTAAGTTGTGGAGGGCCTCACTAAGTAGTTGAGGCTGGCTGCGAAGCAGGATCCTCTAGTCTCAGCCTCCCAAGCATGAGATTACAAGCGTGCGCCACCACGTCCGGCTGAAAACTGTATATTTTAAATGAACTAGAGGAGGCAGAAGTTGCCACTTATAGAGGGCAAGGAATGTTAGGTTCTACGAGTTGTAGAAAATGTCTTCTTATCTTCATTATGTCTTAACAGAACAGTTACTCTTAAGATGCGCACAACACTCTGAGTAAATATCTTGTGCCGAGTCTGGGAAAGGTTCTTTCTAAATGTATGAGAAGATTCTTTGTTGTCCAAGCCCTTTATTAGCTTATCTCTGGCTTCCTCTGATTTGAGACATTTTATAAAATCAGTCTTCATTTTTTTCTACCCATAAAATGCCAAATGCCTCATGGTCTGTGACAATTGTGTTTATGTTTTGATGAGAGAATATTCATGTACTTCAGCATTAACAGTTGATGATAATTTATGAAGAAGTATCTCTTGACATTTCATCTTTTGAAATTTCAGGGTGTTCTGATGGTTGGCCCCCCAGGCACAGGTAAGACAATGCTGGCTAAGGCAGTTGCCACTGAATGCGGCACAACCTTCTTCAATGTTTCCTCTTCCACGCTGACATCTAAATACAGAGGGGAATCTGAGAAGTTGGTCCGTCTGCTGTTTGAAATGGTGAGTGTCACACATGCAGATTGCAGAGTGCTGTGTGGGTAGGTGTATGATGCCCCATAATCAGGGTCTGTTCACCTCAGAATCTTCTTAAAAAGGGTGGTGTGGTTGTATTGAGCTAGTTCTGGATACACTAATGAGAAATGGGATGGTGGGTTTTGTGGGGTAGTTGGTGTGTCTTCTTCTCTGAGGTAAAAGAAGGCCCTCTGGCATCTGGTCTGGTGGGAGTACAGAGACTGGCTGTATGTGGATTGATTGGTGTTTCTGGATATCTGATCTGGTGGAGCAGAAGAATATTTCAATATGTATTTTAAAAATCAGTTAGAAACTGACCTGTTACTAAAGTTCATTCCTTTTTCATTAGGAATTTTCAGTAACTACTTAAGAACGCATGTTTGTGGATAGAGGTTGATAAATCTTTAATTTTTTTATTATGGAAATTTTCAAACACAAAAGTAGAATGAATAATACAGTGAACCCCATGTATTTATCACTTGACTTCACCAACCATATAACTTATTTTTAGAATTTCTTTCTAGCTGGGCATGGTGGCTCACGCTTGTAATCCCAGTACTTGGGAGGCTGAGACAGGAGGATCCCAGGTTCGAGGACAGCCTTGACAATGTAGCAAGACTCAGCAACCTAGTGAGACCCTGTCTCAAAAACAAAAAATAATATAGGGCTGGGGTGTTGCTCAGAGGTAGACTCCCCTGGGTTCAATCCCCAGTACCAAAAAAAATTTTTTTTCTGATCAAATTGATTTAGCCTCTGTCAATAACCAGGTGGTGGTGGGATTGAAGTTGAAATTTCAACTTTAATTTGCCCTTACTTTAAAAGGAGAAAGTAGTATTTAAAAATATCCAAGTTATTTTCTGAGATAGTTGATTTCTCTAAAATCTTTTCACAAAGGCTAGGTTTTATGCCCCTACCACGATCTTCATTGATGAAATAGACTCCATCTGCAGTCGAAGAGGCACTTCTGACGAACATGAGGCAAGCCGCAGAGTCAAGTCTGAGCTCCTCATTCAGATGGATGGTAATTGACATTTAATTCTGTCTCAAAACTGGTACCTATCCTTTTTGAACTTTGTCTAGCTTCTTACTTTGGAAGTTCTCAGTGAATGGGCCAGAAGGCAGCCTGAAGTTATTTTTAATCATCTCTTTATCCACCGTTTGTTCATTTGTTCATGAATTTAAAGAGTTTATTGTGTACTCATAATGAATCATGCACCACTCCAGGTTCTGAGGTTACAGAGAACTACCATTGCCTTTAAGGAGCTTATTATTAGAGTAGAGGCTCTGGAGGCCCACAGGTCCTAGAGGCCCTTTTAAAGACTCTGCAAGGTCTAAGTTATTTGAACAGTAAAACATTAAGGCATTATTTGCTTTTTTCCACTCCGTTCTCTCATAAGTATGCAGTGGAGCTCTCCAGAGGCTACAAGACCTGGGAATATCAGGAAAGATGGAAAGCAGAAGCAGATGTGAGAATCCAGCTGTTCTCTATTTAGTCAGACATTAAAGTGTTTGCAAAAGTCTCTTTCTATGTTTTGAAAAATATACTTGCTTTTCATAAAAACATATTATTTATGTTAACAAGTAATAGATTTATTGCTATTTTAAAATTAGTTAATATTTTAAAAATTTGCTTTCATTTCTAATGGTAAATATTGATGTATTCCACATATAAAAAAGCTCTCAGTGCTCCCGATAATTTTTAAGAGTGTAAAAAGGCCCTGAGACCAAAAGGTTTGAGGATCACTGATCTAGATGGGAAGCAGGCAACTGATGAGAAAATAATAATACCTCGTGGTACGTTCTATGGTAGAAGTAAACTCAGTGCAGGGAAACACAGTAGGAGTTGTACACCCAAGCCAGGGGAGTCATAGAAGGGAGCGCTTAGTTGGGCTTTGAAGCACGGGTCAGGGTCATCCAGACAAGAAGAAAAGGCACCAGGGAGCCACAGAAGGAAGGGAGCTACAGGCTCGGAGCTGCTGCTTATTCTGGTAGATGTGTGATAAAAACCATGAGAAAAAATAAAAACATTTTAAAAAATCATTTCAAAACAACCATGGTTATCATCTACCAATTGTTGATGCTTAGTGAATCTTTATAATGTGTGTTATAGACGGTGCCAGGCATTATACGATAGATAATATATTAAGAGTCCTTTCCCCTCAATGAGTTTACCGTTTTAACTTTTTTTTTTGCGGTACCAGGGACTGAACCCAGGGGCATTCTACCTCCACGCTACACCCCCGGTCCTATTTTTTATTCTTTATTTTGAAACTGGGTCTCACGAAAGTTGCGGAGGGCCTCACTAGGTAGAGAGAGAGAGAGAGAGAGAGAGAGAGCGAGCTGAGGCTGGCCACGAACCTGGATCATCCGGTCTCCGCCTCCCAAAGTACTGGGATTACAAGCGTGCGCCACCACGCCCGGCTCCATTTTAACTTTTGCTTAACTATGAGAGAAAGGAGAGGCTCTGTTATATTTTGTGGAAGGGGTGTAGGGGAGAACATTGAATGTTTAAAATGAAAAAAAATCATTGAATAGAAATTAGGCAGCAAAATTTCACTGAGGAGTGTTTGTGACTATTGATTTTGTGGATAGTTTGATTCTTTGTGAAATGATTAAAATAGGAATTTAGTAATAATTTACTATGAAAATACATACTGATACTGATGTAGGTGGCTCTAAATCCACTCATTTCTTATGCCAGGCTTGAAAGTTGTATCAGTAAAGTTTGTGAGTTTTTGGTATATGTATTTTTTCACTATATATTTTTCAGAGTTTCTGCTGGGTGACCTAAAATTTTTTAATCATAAATTTTAATTCTGAAAAAGCAGATTCTGTATATACCTGTAGTTCGTTTGGTTGTACAAAAATACTCATCAGTGTTTGAGTATTAGGTTCATTCTTAGAATTCTTTTCTTGGTTAATTTTTACAAGTCAAGTAAAAATTTGAAGGACAAAATTATTGCAATACAACTTGTTTGTCAAAATCACAACTGCATGCTACTATATTAAGTAAATGTGAGCCCTCAGCTGTTCTTGTTTCTTGAGAAAACCAAGTAAATTAGATTCAGAACTAAAATAAAACAGTTTTGAGGAAACTCGTGTTTATAAAAGAAAGAAAGAAAAGCGGGATGCTGTGGCACATGCCTGTAATCCCAGCAGCTTGGGAGGCTGAGACAGGAAGATAGCAAGTCTGTGATCATACTGGGCAACTTAGTGAGACCTTTTCTCAAAATAAAAAATAAAAGGAGTTGGGGATGTAGCTCAGTGGAAGAGCATCTTGGGTTCAATCCCCAGTTCTGGAGGGGGAGGGGAGAAAAAGAAAAAGAGAAGGAAAGAAAGAAAGAAAAGAACAAAACAGACTAATCAAGCCTTTTTTTTCTCCCAAAGGATATATGCACTTATTATCTTACAGAAAAATTAGTTTGTATTGCATTTAGAACCCTGCACTAGATTATGTGAATTCTTTTAAAACTTTTTTGTTTGGTAGTTATCTGTTGACATGTCTGGTTTTGCCAGAAACCAGAGGTCAAGAAGACTGCAGTCTTTTCATTATTGATCCTACCACCAAGCACTGTAGGAACGTTCAGTAAAGGCTACAATAAAAACACTGACAGCCTTTCCCCACTTACTCTATCTAGGAGTTGGAGGAGCTTTAGAAAACGATGATCCCTCCAAAATGGTTATGGTATTGGCTGCTACTAATTTTCCATGGGACATTGATGAAGCTTTGCGAAGGAGATTAGAGAAAAGGATATATATACCTCTCCCAACAGGTATGATGCTTTTCCTCTATTGTGTTTTGAGCTTTGTGCCATCCATTTCTTGTTATCTTTTTCTGTTTATCTAAATCTTTATTCTGTTGTCATTCTGCTTAAAGAAGTTTATAGCATCACAAAACCAATTTGTAATAGATGTAAACAGGCCTCGGTACTCTATTGAAGTCCCTTACGTTTTAGAGAAATTCTTACATTCAGAGCAGCGTTTGTGTTAATAAGTTTGGTAGCATTAATGCTTTTACTTTGAGACTTGAAGAGTCTTCATTAAACTTTATTTAAATGATTAAAATAAAGTTCTCTTGAGGTCTTTTTCAAAATATGCTGCTTTGAAAAATATAATTTCATCTTGTTAATGAATGTTGAAATTTTCCTAAGTGAATTTTTTTTATTTGGGGATAAAATTTATATATAGTAAATGAAATGTGCATATCTTAAGTATATGATTTAGTGAATTTTGATAAATGTATCCTCCAGTTTAATCAATACCCCAATCAAGATGTGGGACATTTCTGTCACCCCAGAAAGTTTCTTTGTGCTCCCGACCAGTTAATTCAAATCTCATTTAGACAATATGTTAGTCAGCTTTCTGTTGCTGTGACAAAATACTTGGCATTATCAACTTAAAAGAGGGAAGATTTATATTGGCTCATGGCGTCAGAGGTTTCAGTTCATGGTCGCTGACTCCGTTGCTTTTTGGCCTGTTGTAAGGCAGAACATCTTGGTGGGGAGCACGTGGTGGAGTGAAGCTGCTCAGCTTCTGGTAGCTGGGAAGCAGAGAAAGAGGCAGGGAGAGAAAGAGAGGGGGAGAGAGTGGAAGGACTGGAGTCAAGACAGACCCTTCCAGTGCACACCGCCAATGACCTACTCCTCCAACTAAGCCCCGCCTTCAGTGTCCACCACCTCCCTATAGCACCTCCCACCTGGACCAAGCCGTCAGCACAAGATGAGCCTAGAAGGGACATTCCAGATCCACACCATAAGACATTCATTCTACCTGGCTCATCACCAGGAATTAGTTTTGCCTCTTGTTAAACTTCATATGAATGCAATCACAACAACATATTATAGTCTTGTTTTCTGACTGCTTCCATTCAATATAATATTTTTTATGGTACTGGGGATTGAACCCAGGAGCATTCTACCACTGAGTTTATACCTCCAGACCTTTTCATATTTTATTTTGAAACAGAGTCTCACTAAGTTACCATGTGTTGACCTCAAATCTGTGATCCTTCTATCACAGCCTCCAACGTACTTGGATTACAGACATGCACCACTGCACCTGACTATTTTTTATTTATTTATTTATTTATTTATTTATTTATTTATTTATTGTGGTACTGGGGATTGAACCCAGGGGCATTCTCCCTCCAGCTACACCCCCAGCCCTATTTTTTATTCTTTATTTGGAAACATGGTCTCACTAAGTTGTGGAGGGCCTCACTAAGTAGCTGAGGCTGACCGTGAACCTGGATCCTCCTGTCTCAGCCTCCCAAGTACTGGGATTACAAGCATGCACCACCACGCCCAGCTGACTAATTTTTATTTTAAGATAGAGTCTCATTGAGTTGCCAGGCTATCCTTAAACTTGTAATCCTCCTGCCTCAGCTTCCCAAGTAGCTGGGATTGCAGGTGTACACCACTGTGCCAAGGTTACCCTATTTTTTATTTGAGTTATTAGTTGTTTTACTAATGCTTTATATAAGTTCTTATCAGTATGTGTCCTATGAATATTTTCTTCCAGTTTGTAGTTTGCTTTTCAATTATCGTGTGTGTGTGTGTGTGTGTGTGTGTGTGTGTGTGTGTGTGTGTTAGTTACTGGGGATTGAACAGAGGCATTCTACCTCTGAGCTATACCCCCAGACCTCACTATGTTGCTAGGCTGTCCATGAATCTGCAATCTTACTGTCTTAGCCTCCCAAGAACTGGAATTACAGGTGTGCACCACCACACTTGGCTAGAGTGTCTTTTGACAAACAGAAATTTTTAATTTTGTTGAAGTCCTCTTGTCAAGTTTTTCTTTTATGGATAGTAAATTGTGTGCCTTAAGAAATTTTTGCCTCACTCCAAGGCTACAGAGTTTCTCTTCTGTATTTCCTTTTTAAAGCTATATTTAAATCTGTGATCCATTTTGAATTAATTGTATCTGTGGTGGTGGTGGAGGCGTGGGTGGGTGTTAGGGTTAGGTTTTATTTTTTCTTAGGTATAGCCAATTGTTCTAGCACCACTTGTTGAAAGGACTTTTTCTTTTTCCATTAAATTATTTTGGCATCATTGTTGAAAATTATTTTTCTGTGTATGGGTCTACTTCTGAATACTTTCCTATTCAAAAAGTTTTTTAAAAAAATAGATATAGGCCGGGCATAGTGGCGCATGCTTGTCATCCCAGTACTTGGGAGGTGGAGACCAGAGATCTGGGTTTGCGGCCAGCCTCAGCTACTTAGTGAGGCCCTCCACAACTTCGTGAGACCCGGTTTCAAAATAAAAAAAGATAAAAAATAGGGCTGGGGGTGTAGCTCGGAGGTAGAATGCCTCTGAGTTCAATCCCCGGTACCGCAAAAAAAAAAAAAAAATAGATATAGGGCTATCCACGTTATCTATTTTTTTTGAGTAAACTTTGGTAGCATGTGTCTTTCAAATAATTTGTACATTTCCTTGAAGTTGCCAAGTTTATTTGGATTTGACCTCATACAAATGTGGATGCTGTTAAAACCGTTGATGTGAGGCAGTTGATTTCCTGTCTGGTTTTGGAACTTGAAGTCAGGAGGAAGAGGCACTCATGCACAGAAGATGAGTGTGAAGTGGTAGAAGCCATGACAAACTGATGTGTGAGGAGGAGCAGGAACGCAGGAAGATCAACTGAAACCCACATTTGACTGTCATTTCTTCTAAGATTCTTAACTTCAATGACTGGCTAGCCAGGAGAAGCTAGCTAAATGTGTATCTGACTCAAGATTAAAAAAAAAGCTGAATGAAGAAATGTGGCAGGAGCTAAGAGAGGTGTAGGCACAAGTGCCCCACTAACAAGGAGTTGGTTCATTTCTGCCTTTTAAGTCTCACACATAGTGACTTAGGTGGTCCACACTAACCCAGTGACATGCAATGATGATAATTCTGGGAAACGAAATTCCAAGTTCACTTAGTTGACATAATACAAAGCCGCACACCTCATTTTCCTTTTATTGTCTGTAGGATCTGTGATGATGGCTCATTTTTCATTCATAATACTGCTAATTTGTCTCTATTGTTCCTGATCATTCTTGCTAGATATTTACCAATATTATTGGTCATGTCAAAGAACCAAATTTTTGCTTTGTTTATTTTCTGTTTCATGCATTTTTGAAGTTCTATTATTAGGTACATAAATAATTATCACTGATATATCTTCTAAGTTCTTCTGTCTTTAATAAAATGCCTTTGTCTCTGGTAATACCCTTTGACATGATATCTACCTTGATACTAATATAGTCTTGCCATCATTCTTTTGCTACATATCTCCCTCTTTCCTTTTATTTTTACCTTGTCTGTCTTTATATTTATAGTGAAGTTCTTAAAGATATCTTAAAGATATCTCTGCTTTTTTAATTGGAACATCTCGTCCATTTAAAATTTAACATGATTGTTGGTACGGCTGTGTTTATCTGTCATCCTGCTATTCTGTTTCTCTATACCTCCTTTCCTAATTCCTTTTAGGTTAATTGACTATATTTTGGTATCCATTCTAAAGCAATTATTGGATTTTGAGCTATACCTATTTTTTTTAGTAATTGCTCTAGTAATTATAATATGTAATTTCCCAATTAGGGAGCTTTATTGGCTTCTTTTTCAGGCACTTGTGTTCTCTTGCTCCCTCTGCTGTCTACTTATGGTATTGTAGGATCTCTGGCATTGCAGTAAGCTGCCAAACTCTCTGGTTCTTTGTGGCCTTCAGACATCCAAGGTTTACTGGTTCCATTAGTGCCTCAAGTCAAGTGGGAAAGAACTCAGTCCCCCTGGGAAGTCCTCCTAAATGCTGGAATGTTAGACATATGTTCCACTCTTCTCTTTCCTTCCCAAGGGGGAGCTACAAGCTGGACTCTCCCAGTCATATGGAGCTGTGCTGCCTTCTGTGGGGTCATACACTTCTGGTGGTGCAACAGCTGCTGAGTTCTCTCGCTCTCAGCGGCCCCTGGGCATCCTGGTGTGCTGCTTCCTCCTCTGTGCTTCACGGGTGATGAGGCAGAAACCAGTCCCTCAGGCAGCCCCCTGGAAAGCTGAGGAAGTGGTTGTATGTTCCGCTCTTCTTTTTCCTTTCCAAAGCGGAAGCTGCCATTTGGGCTCTCCCTCCTCGCTGCAGAGAGCTATGTTGGCTTGAAGAAGAGCCAACTTGGCTGAAATGAAACAGCTTTTCTTACCCAGCTCAGTGCAGTCCTGGGCTGAGCTTCCCTGGGTGCTGTGACTTCTCGACTGGTTTCTGGAGTTCTCTTACAGGCTGTCGGAACCATGTGTTGTCAAGTCACTGTCTTCCCACTGTCAGTGGGGAACCACATCTGGGGCTTCCTACTGTTGCACTGTCTCGCCAATGCCATTCTCGGGCACTACTGGTTTTTGATGTTAGGTCAGCTGTCATATCATTGTTCTCTTGTGTGTTGTAATGTGTCTTATTTCCTCTGGATACTTCATTTTTAAATCAGCTTTATTGAGGAGTAATTTATATACAATAAACTTTACCCATTTAGTATTCAATGAGATAACAGTTGTATAACACCATGAAATCACACCACAATCAAGATACACAACATACCTTTTCCCCGAAAAGATTTTTTTGTGCCCCTTTGCAATCCATTATTCCTTCTTCCCCCCATACCTCCCACCTTCAGGAAACACTGATCTGATTTTTATCACTATAGGTTATTTTGAATTTCATATAAATAGAATCATATAGAAGATATTTCATGATTCATTTCTTTTATTTGGCATAATTGGTTGAATTTCATCATGTTTTTTGTTAATTTTTATTGGTGAGTAGTGTTCCATTATGTGGCTATACCGTGGATGGTTTATTCTCTCTTTTTTTTTTCTTGCGGTACCAGGGATTGAACCCAGGGGCGTTCTACCTCCGCGCTACACCCCCGGCCCTATTTTTTATACTTTATTTTGAAACTGGGTCTCACGAAGTTGGGGAGGGCCTCACTAAGTAGAGAGAGAGAGAGAGAGAGAGAGAGAGCGCTGAGGCTGGCCACGAACCCGGATCCTCCGGTCTCCGCCTCCCAGAGTACTGGGATTACAAGCGTGCGCCACCACGCCCGGCCTGGTTTATTCTCTTTTTTATGACTATTTGGATTGTTCCTAGTTTGGGTTGTTGTGACTAAAGCTGCTCTGAACATTTGTGGTCAAGTCATTGTATGGGCATGTCTTCATTTCTCTTGAATAAATGCTCATAAGTGAAATGATAGTATGTGGTAGTATTTGTCTAATTATAGACAATGCATTGGTATTTTCTTGAGCTATCTTCTATGGTTATTTTAAAGATCATCTGTATATTTTTATTTCAGCAGGTTCACTATGCTGTTCCTCTGTAGGGTTTTCCTTCTATTTACCCTCCATTTATTGGACATTTTGACGTTCTTGCAGAGGTCACTGGGGCTGTGTGGAGATTTTTTCCAATCTTTTTTCTTTCTGTTCTTCACATAGGCTCGTTTCTACTCATCTATCTTTGTGTTCCCTGGCTCTTTCCTCTGTCATCTCCAATCTGCTTTTAAGTTTGTCCCATGATTTTTCCTTTTCAATATATTATCTTGCAAGTCTAGCGTTTCTGTGTGGTTATTGTTTGGTTTCCATTACTTTGCCGGGATTCCTCATCATGGGCTCATTCATTTTCATCTCTTTCCCTTAATTCTTTGATAGTCTTCCTTCAGAAGGCAGGGCTCACTTCCCCTTCCCTTGAGTATGGACTGAACTTAGTGATCTGTTTCTGAGGAATAGAATGTGGCAGAAGTGATGCTAAGCTGAGGCTAGATTATGAAAAGAATAGTTTCTGCCTGGCTCTCCCTCTCTTGGATCATTCACTTTGGGGAACCTAGCCACCGTGCCATGAGGACATTGAAGCAGCCTGTGTGGACGTCCACATGGAGGAGCAGAAGCTTCCACTGACAGCCAGCACTGTCTTGCCAGCTGTGTGGATGAGCTGCCTTTGGGATGACTGTAGTCTTGGCTCACACATGACTGTGAACTCATGAGACGCCCCATATTAGGGTTCTACAGAGAAACAGAGCCGGGAGAGGGAGAGGGAGGAGAGAGTCTGATTGATTTTAGGGAATTGACTCACACAGTTATGGAGGCCGGCAAGTCCAAATCTGCAGGGCGAGCTGGCAGACCAGGGAGAGCTGATGTTGCAGTTCAAGTCTGGAGGCTGGCTGTTGGCAGAATTCCCTTTTCCTGGGAGAAGTCAATCTTTTATTCCATTCAGACCTTCAGCTGATGGGTCAAGGCCCACTGACATTGTGGAAGAGAGTCTGCCCTTTCTCAAAGTCTACCGTTTTAAATGTTAATCTCATCTAAAAACACCCTCACAAAAACATTCAGAATGAAGTTTGACAGAATACTTGGGTATCGTGGTCCTGCCAAGTTGACAACAAAATTAGCTGTCACAGACCCTAAGCTAAAACTTTGTAGCTAAGCTGCTTCCAAACTCTTGATTCACAGAAACTGTGAGGACAATAAATTGTTTTAAGCCTTTAAGTTTTAGTATAATTTGTTATTTAGAAGTAATTAACATACTACTTTATACATTTTTGTCAGATAACTCTAACACTTAGATCATCTGTTTCTCTTGGCTATTTTTAAATTTTGTTGATTATGGGTTACATTTTCCAGCTTCTCCATGTGCGGTAACGTTTAGTGTATGTTCTATATTATAGGGAGTCTGGATTATGTTGTTTTCCTTTAAAGGGTGCTTTGGCAGGCAATCAGATTACAGGCTGAACCTAGAAAAATCCATCTTCCAGTTCTCTGCTGTCTGTTGGCTAGTGCGTGAAAACAGCCACCTCTTATACTTGCCTTGTCTTACAGCTGTTTAACATAGGACAGCAAGTCTAGTACCAGTTGTTGTTTTTTTTATGACTGAAAACAGAAGCCTCACCTGTAATTTGAAACTTAATTTTTATAACATATTCCTTGATCACTTTTGTGACTAGACATCACAATAACAGAAGTGATTGGACGTAGAAATCAAGATGTCATGGAATATTATACCTCCTAGAAGCAGCACCTTAGTTCCTGGTTCTCTATTATATTAGTCACATGAAAACTAGAAATTCAAATGGTTTGTTCTCATTTCTGATCTTGTAAGTTTCTTCCCTTTCTCTTTTTTCCCTTTTTCTTCCTTGCTTTCTAAACAAAATATATGTATGATATCTAGTACATATGAAATGAGTTTAATTTTACTACCATATAAAAGCTTTACTACTTGAACTGTCCCATCATTCAAGCTTCTGTATTTTAAACTTTAGCTCACTGTAGTCAGGAGAGACAATGCAACTAGAAAAACAGTTGGTAACAGTAGTTTTCTTAGCTGAGGAGGCAAGCTTAGGTGTTGGGGGAAAGGCAGCCTTATGGCATGAAGCAAGCAATTCAGCTTCTTTGAAATACAGGAGAAGAAAATTAATTTGGCTGATTCAAGGTTGTCCTTCCAGACTTGGTTTATCTTATTAAAAGTCCATGACAGGTAGTCACTTCTTGGTCTGAAGCTGTGTGCCAGAAGACAGGGTGGGGAGACACACTTTCTCCTAAAGGCCTCCTGAGCAAATCGTCATCATTAGAACCCTACCCTTTCTTTCTTTCATCTGTATTAATTCAACAGGTGTTCATTCACCCTTTGTTGTCTGTATGACATCTGTTTTAGTACTGTGGGAATGTGAAGATAAATAATGCACAGTCTTTGTTTGAGGGCTGCCACTGGCCTTAGAAGGAGACATGGACTGAGCCTGGCTGCAGTGAGACAGTAGGACCTGGGACATGGGGGTTCTACACGTGTTCTTAGAGTGAAGAATAATCAATTCTGACCGATGTGCTTAGGGGAGACTTCATGGGGGAATTTGCATATTAACTGAATTTCCACAGAGAAAAGCCAGAAACAAAGGCATGCCACTTGAAATTGAGTGTGTGGATAGCAGTTGTGGCTGGAGCACCTGGTAGGCCAACAGGGTCTGGAAGAGATAGAACAGGAGAGGAGAGATGTGGAAGAATGGTTGGGGAATTCAGAGAGTAATAATAGAAAGAAAAGTGGAGTGTATTAAAACTTAAAAATTGAGGAACATTTTATGAACAAAAGTGTTTGTGAATAAGAAATTTTTCGTTAAAAGTATTCCATTGTACTTTTCTGCTTGCCTTCTTTCTCCGTTCCGGAACACATAGACATCCATGTCATTATGGTGCTCCTGTTCCCTGGACCATTCTCTTCCCTTCCAGTTAAAGCCACTGTCTGTGCAGCCTTCTCACCCCGGCTTGTCTCCCTGGAGTAGACGTCACTTCCCTCATGTGTCTTCTGTGTTGATGCCTTCCTGGTGGTTCTCCACAGGAGGGATTCTGGGCTTCCTGTTTGCTGGTTGATTGACTGGTGTTGGTGGCAAGGGGAAATGATCAATCTTAGTGAGTGCACCTCTGACAAGGCTTTGCAAGTTGTAATTCCTCTAACCCTTACAGCAGCTTCATGAGGCAGACTGTGCTCTGATCTTTACCTCACAGATTAGGAAACTAATGGAGTCAGAGGTTAAGTATCCTACCCAGGACAGCACAACAGGCCTGTGAGCCAGACAGTGCGGCCCCGAGCACGCGCTCTATCCACCACACCAAACTGTTGTGCTCCAGAGGAGCTGGGGATAGAAGAAGTGGTGTGTGATGCTTCTAACCTCGTTCATTTGCATTCAGAACATAGGTTAACCTTGTTATATAGCATTGCAAGTTCTTTATACTATTATTAACACATTAATTCCTTGTTAAATCTTTTCACAAGGTTATTAAATATCATTAATTCAGTTTTATGGAGCCAACAAATCTTAGAATCTTCTAACAAATCACTGCTGTAACATCTATTAAAAGTTAATTGCTCCCAAAGTCACAGTTCCTAGGGAAAAGGAGGATACTTCCTACCATGTTTCAGAACCACTGGGTCTTCTCTTAGGAGCAGGACTATATTCCCAAGTTGATTTGAAATCTGCTATCTGGAACTGCAATTCTGTGGACGAATACATTATATTAACTTTGGTGTTTAGGTTCTTAGGCTCAGCCACAGTAAAACATTTAATTTACACATGCAGGGGTAGTCTAATGTTGGAACTAAAAAGAATAAGTGGTGTTAGTTCAGCAGCATCACTTGCTGTAGTGGAGCACTGAGTAGAGATGCTCCTGTGTTAAGCGGGGAGTTCTCGCGTGGGCCCAGGACTAAGCAGCCTTCAGTAGCTGCAGGTACAGGAGCTCCCCCCTTCTCCTCCCCCACCGCCCTTGCTGTCCACCTGAACCGAGGGCTTCTTTACCTCCAAGCCACCTGTTTGCCAGGCGTCCTCTGTGGACTGCATGCTGGGCTCCTTGGCTAGGGTCCATAGGGGCCTCCCAAGATCAAGGGATTGTGAAGGTAAAGATTGTCTAGCCTTTCCTTTTTTTCTTTAAATCTGGCAAGCCTTGGAAGTGCCTGTTTGCTTCTCTTTGCACTGTGGCTACTCTTCGTGTTGCTTTGCTTTGCCTTGTCTTACTTGGCAGTGTGTTTGAAATATAACTCAAGTACAAGCCGGGCATGGTGGCGCATGCTTATTATCCCAGTACTTGGGAGGCTAAGACTGGAGAATCCGGGTTCATGGCCAGCCTCAGCTACTTAGCAAGGCCCTCTGCAACTTAGTGAGGCCCTGTTTCAAAATAAAAGAATAAAATAGGGCTGGAGGTGTAGCTCAGAGGTAGAATGCCCCTGGGTTCAATCCCCAGTACCGCAAAAAAACAACAACAATGAAAAAAACCTCAATACAGAAGCATTCATTGAAACGTTTGGTTTATCCAGTGGCTGGTAAAGCAAATGACTGTATGGCCACCTCTAGAGAAGAAACAGAGCATGCTCAGAACTCAGCAGCGCCCTGCATCTGTGTCTTCCTTCCCCACACAGCTCCCTTCCTGCCCCTGCTGCGAAGCACTCTCGTTTCCTTTATGAAAGTGATTTATTGCTTTTCCTTATAATTTTACCATCTAATAATGTATTCCCATTTCCCCCTTCTAAATTATACATAAATGAAGTAATACTAATTGTGTTCATTTGTATCTTGCTGCTTTTTGCTCAGTGTATTTTTAAGATTCATTCATGTTGTCACATAAAGACGCGGTTCATTTTTGTTGCTGTGTGGTGTTCCATTGTATTTGTTTCCTGGGTGGCTTGAACAACAGAAATTAACCTGCTCACTCTTCTGGAGACTAAAAGTCCAAGATCAAGGTGTCAGCGGGGCCGGCTTCATTCTGAGGCCTCTTTCCTCGCCTGGTAGGTGGCCATCTTCCTCTGGTGTCTTCATGTGGTGTCTCCCAAGGCTGTCTGCATCCTAATCTCTTCTCATAAAGACACCAATTAGACTGGACGAGGGCCCACCCGTGTGACCTCATTTTACCTTAATTACCTCTTTAAAGGCCCTGTCTCCAAATACAGTCACATTCTGAAGTATGAGGGTTAGGACTTCAATTTATGTATTTTGAGGACACAGTTTAGCCCTTTTCGTCCATTTTGTACCACAATTTATCCATCATGTTATTTGCTGGATGTCTTGATGGTTTCTCATTATAGGCTATTCTGTGTCTGTGTGTGTGTGTGTGTGTGTGTTGCTGGGGATTGAACCCAGGGGCATTCTACCTCCAAGCTGCACCCCCAGCCCTGTTTTATTTTACTTTTTTGGAAACAGTCTCACTAAGTTGATGCAAGTCTCACTCATTTGCTTGAGGCTGGCTTCAAATCTGCGATCCTTCTGTCTTAGCCTCCCAAGTACTGGGATGACAGGCATGCGTCACCATGCCTAGCACCATTATAGGCTATTCTGAACAATGCTAATGTGAACATTCTTATACTTTATACTGGTAAAAATGCCCGAGTCTTTAGGTCAGGGTGGAGCACTCCATCCTGGAGCCCATTGCATAGCTGCAACACTGATAGAAAAATCCAGTATGCTTTCCAGAGCGGTTGTCGCAGTTTCACTCCTAATAGCAATATGCAAGAGTTCTTGGGATTGTTTTTCATATTTTCCCAACACCTGGTATTACCAGATTTTTAAATTTTCCTCGGTCAGTCGGTGTGTATCGTTACCTCATTATGGTTTACGTTGCATCTCCTTTATTTTCACAGAATTTGAACATCTTTCCCTTTATACATTGGCCATTTGGGTTTTGCAAGATATCTGTTCTTTTGCCTATATTTCTGTTGGGTAGTCTGACTTTTCTTATTGATTTGTAAGAGTTTATTTTAAATATTCTGGATATAAGTCTTTTGTTATATATATCATAAATATCTTCTCGTACTCTGTAGTTTGTCTGTTTGCACTATATTTATAGTGTCTTTTAATGAAGAAAAGTTCTTAATTTCAGTGTGGTCAGTTTTTTATTTCCTTTATAGTTAATTTTTTTTTCTGTCCTGGGGATTGAACCCAGGGGCATTGTACCTCCAAGCCATACCCCTAGCCCTATTTTTTATTCTTTACTTTGAGACAGGGTCTCACTAAGTTGTGGAGGGCTTCACTAAGTAGCTGAGGCTGGCCACAAACCTGCAATCCTATGATCCTGCTGTCTCAGCCTCCCAAGTACTGGGATTAAAAGCATGCACCACCACGCTCGGCTTGTAGTTAATTTTTTGAAGGTATATTTTGAGGCTGCTTCCCTGAGGTCATTAAAGATATTTTTCCTGAATCATCTTCTGAAATGCTTATAATTTGATGCATGTTTAGATGTAATGTATAGGCACTGATCTTTGTGTACAGTATGAGGTAGATAGAACCCAATTTCATTTTCCCCCTGTAAATAGTTGTTCCAGCCTCAGTCACTGAAAAGACATTCCTTTCCTCTACTGCCTGAACCACCTCTGTCATAAATCAAGCATCCACAGCATATTCTTTGATTTGCTTCTAGGCTCTTGATTCTGTATCATTGATCTATTTGTCTATCTCCTGAATCCTGTTGCTTTGCAGAAAGTCTCATAAACCGATAGAACAATGCCTTCTACCCTGCTGTTGCTTTTCCAGAGTATCTTGGTTGTTCTTGGTTCTTTCCTTTTCCATCAACATTTTAGTATCTGCCTGTCAGGTTCTACTAACAGACTAGGCTCTTTGTTGTATGCTTTGGCTCTATAAGATCAGTTGTGGGAGAATTGTCAATGTCATCAAATACAAAATTAAAAAAAACCCACTGGGGAACCATTATAGATGAAAGAAGACTAATTAGACATGGTAACTACATGCAATTATGTGATGGTTTGTCAGTTATGAAGGCCCAGTACAAATAGGGAAATTTTACTCTGAATTTTGTTTTAGATGATGCTAATGTACCAATGTTAACTCTCCTGAAGAGGGTAATGATAAATGTATACTTGTGTTCTTAGTAGATATATCCTAAAGAATTGAAGCTGGTACTCAATTCAGAAGGTCGGTAGAAGACAGTTGGGCAGCTAGAGTTGGAATGACAATGTTAACAGTTGGTGAATCTGGGTGAAAGGCAAATTATTTTTCTGTAGATTTAAATTTTTTAAAAATAATAGTTGAGGAAATTTAAATTTTCTTCTTTACCTCAGAAAAAGAGAGTCAAATAAATCAGTTATCTATTATCTTAATGTGCAACATTAAGCAGATATGCCACTAAAAGCAGTAGTGAAGTAGCAAACATGATTGGTTTCTTAAAAATTTATCTAAGGACTGCTTGACTTGCATGAGGTCCCGGGTTTGGTCTCCAGCACTGGAAAAAAAAAATCTAGTTTTCAGTAACTCAGTACACATTTAAATCATACTGGAATAGCAAATGCTGTGGGGCTGGCTCTCCGAGTAAAACATCTATTAATGAGCCTTTTGTGCCAGTTGCTGATTTCCAGAATTTTTTTAAACTACTGATAAGAGTTCTAGAAATGTCCTGTAAAAGGCGAACAGAGTAATTCATAGGTGTGACACCCCATGCAGTCTAGCTTTATAAACCTAGGCCAAATATATTTTATTAAAAGCATGTCTGGTGCTTGAATACATTAATGTTTATAATTTCATAAAGATCTCAGATCTTGCGTTCTCATAGTAGGTATCCTCACAGTCCAAAAGGAAAACTGAGTTTGCTTCATTTTTTTTTTTTTTTGTGATTGTAGCAAAGGCACACAGGAAGAGAATGATTCCATGCGTTATGCAGTGATTTGTAATGCTGGTGGGCTCAGGTTACTGAGTCTGCTTAACTGAATATGATTTCTTGGGAAAATGATTTGTAAAATAAAATATCTAACAGCAACTAAAAATCTTCCAACAGCAAAAGGAAGAGCTGAGCTTCTGAAGATCAATCTTCGTGAGGTCGAATTAGATCCTGATGTTCAGCTGGAAGATATAGCAGAAAAGATCGAGGGCTATTCTGGTGCTGACATAACTAATGTTTGCAGGTACGTGTGTGTGTGTGTGTGTGTGTGTGTGTGTGTGTGTGTGTGTTTTAATGATCTGTGATCCTAGACATTAGTTGGAGATTTTGCAGGAGGACTAGTCTTAAAGTCATTGTACCCTGTCAGCCACCTATAAACAATGACCCATTTCTTTGAAATGTTTTCTTATATGTGAAATGTTGTGGTTTTTTTCTGTATAACTTCATTGGTCATCGTTAGTTTAAATAACTGCATAACAATATGGTCACTTATGTTTTTGATCATTTGTTTTCTAAGAAATTGTTGCGTCTAACTTGGTAATGATGACTTTTAACAGCCTATGGTTAACTCTGTGTTAGCCTAGTTAAATCAACATAAAGTAATATCACTTCATTTGGTTAGCATTATTAGACCACATGCAGATCAACAAAGTTGATTAGTTTAATATGTGGAAGAAACATTTTTAAAATTTCTCTTTCATTTTGGTAGCCACATAATTTTTAGCCAGTTTATATCACTCAAGAATGAAAATTTTTTCTTTTAGTTATTTTTCTAAGATTGATTTCAGTAGCCTTTTAAAAATCTTAATATCTGTTTTTCTCATTTTTTTCTGCTAGTGTTTTTCCTAAGTGCATCTAAGTTTAGTGACATACAGTAAGCTCACAATAATTTCTACTGCTATCCCTATAGTAAAACATTTAAAAATGAAGTTTTGATTGGCTTGGCTTTCCTCTTAGGTGAACATGAAAGGTCTGTTTCTTGCAAACCTTTGTATTTCTTTGTAATTTGTGAAACAGCTGCAAATAGGATCAGGAGAAGACAGAGTTTATACCTTTAGTTGCCTACAAATACTCTGTGTAGGGAATTTTATGTCCACTATACATGTATATGTTCATGCTCCAGAGAGAAGGGTTCCTGGCTTTACCCCTTCTAATTAGGCTGCAGACAAACTGGTATATATATATCATATATATTAACATATTCCAAACATATTACCACATATATTAACACTAGCCATATATTCACTTCTAAGCATGTGATTCAGTATTTCAAAATTCAACTTCAGTTTCTTAAACTTTTTAGCTATTTTTGAGGTGCTGGTATGGAAAAGAAAATCCAGTACTATCTGAGCTCCGCCTAGACTATTATGGTTCATTAACTATACATTTTATGCTGTAAGTCTTTGGCACCCTCTTTTATTCTCTCGTGAACCCTCGGGATATCTCAGAAATGGATGGTTCTAACTGATATCATAAAACATATAAAATAATCTTTTGAATGTTTTCCCATAACTTTGTAACAGTTAAGAGTGTCGAAGACTTTTGCATAAACTGCAGTAGATTGATTTTGGTATGTTTTTAGGGATGCTTCTTTAATGGCCATGAGGCGGCGTATCAATGGCTTAAGTCCAGAAGAGATCCGTGCACTCTCCAAGGAGGAGCTGCAGATGCCTGTCACCACAGGAGACTTTGAGTTGGCTCTGAAGAAAATTGCTAAGTCTGTGTCTGCTGCAGACTTGGAGAAGTATGAAAAATGGATGGTTGAATTTGGATCTGCTTGAGTTTTCGTCAGCTCTTTTATTTCCGGTGTTTTTCTTTATAAAATGTGAAGAGATTCCTGCAATTTTTTTGAAAACAGGTTTGGAATTTTTCATTTAAGAGGTTTTCACTTAGAGGCAAAAAAACCTAAACCCATAAAGAATACTAAATATGGTTGATAAATAAGCAAAGCTTATGTAGAGAGTCTGATTGTCTCCCTTCCTGGCTTTGTGCTGGTATTCTACATATTTCTGTATTAATATCATACACCCAAACCGGTGTACCAGGGAGGCCAAAAAAGGAGGCAGTGTACTGTTTTAGGAACTTGTTTACAAGAAGAATGTCTGTTCCTCACTTGCTTTTGTCATTCTTTGGTTTTTTTAATTCTTTGCTCTGTGAATATTGTATATTGGTTTTTACAGCAAAACTGGGTTTGTGTCAAATTCATTAATTGTCAGTATGATAGAATAATGATAGTAAGTTTTGAAGGAAATAGTTAATTTGCTGGTTTAAACCTTTAGAATTTAATTATTTAATTAATATGGAGTCTAATATATGATTACAAGTTGTATTCCTTCCCCACCATTTCTTCTAGAGCTCTTTGATTATTTCTTGAGCTACACCAAGAAATATCCTGTACTCTGTGGTTTTTAAAATCATTTTAGCAGGTTGTTGCTCTAGTCTGTAGTATTTTTTTTTTGCTGGTGGTTCTTATATTTCATATTAGAAAAGTGGGAAGAATATTATGATTACATTAGAAGCACTTCAATATGTTAAAAAAAGATCTAGCTGTTATTTTTCTCAGATCCAACTCTATTTGATTTTTGTTCAATTTGACTTCAGTACTTAAGTACTTTAGCATTCTAAACAACCATTCTCTATGGCTAGTGAAAAACAAAATCTGTATAGTTTTCTATACAGCTTTTTTTTTTTAACAAAACAGCATCATACATAATGAATGATGTTCATTTGAAAAGTCCTAAGTTCTTCTTGTCTAGGTTAAGAGCTTGTACACACAGTTAATATTAGAATAGAAACCTGTCTGTTCATTCCGTTCAGAAGAAATTAGATACTAGAATGGAGCCAGGAAAGGCAAATGGCATGTGTCAATCACAGGTAGACTGTTTTGGTGTTAGTTGTTTATAATTAGTTACATTTATCCTATTTGAATTATTAGGTAACTGGTTTAATGATCAGGATTTTTAAAATTTGTATTTGATGACATCCTGAATTCTTGATTTTTGGATAGCACCTACTAGTTTAAAACTAATAAACACACACATACACACACAAACATACACACATGTATTTGGCTTATAGATACATGAAAAAACTCTTAGAATCTTGCTTAAGAGATTTTTTCCTACTAAGAACTATAAATGCCATATACTCTTTACAGATAACCTATATATAACTCTATTTAAACTCTAGCATTCATCTGATGCTATAAATTGCCCCCTTTCCTCTTAAACACAGAGTATAAGACTTTAAATCATAAGGCATCATGATTTTATTGTAATTGGATTAATTCATCTTGAAAAACTCAAATGAGAGAAGTTTCCTTTTATTCATGAAATTCTATTTTATTTTATTTATTTTGAGACGTGGTCTCCCTATGTTGCCCAGGCTGGTCTCAAACTTCTAGGCTCAAATGATCCTCCCACCGCAGCCTCCCAGGCAGCTGGGACTACAGGCGCATGCCACCACATAAATAAATAACCCCACTAACATTGTCTTGCAAACTATTGCCATTGAGTACTGTATTTCCCCCTAACTACTTAGAGACAATCGTAAAAACATTATTTTTGTGATTGTTAAAATGTCTCTGTAACATTTTAGTTGATTAGTAGACTTTTTCTTAAGGGCTTTTTTTTTAATTCTTCATGGATAATGACATGGCAATTGTGGTTCTTTTATTACCAGGTAAACAATCTGGGGGGACCATGCCTTCATGGAAGCTTATCTTTACCACATTGTGTCAGATGGCTCCCTTCTTTCCCTCGTTTTTCATTTTGCGCTGTCAGTCAATGGTGAAGGTTTTGTAGGTCTTAGACCCCTGAAAGGTTAATGCAGAGATCCTGCCAGAGCCCTATCCGCCTTCAGTGCGCACTGCACGTACACTGGCTTTATTGCAAGACAGTGCGTTGCCTTACCCACTTTTTTGTGTTTTTCTGTGTTGCAATAGTGGGTACATTATCAAAGTAGAATTATTTGATTCCTATAATTCCTCTGAAAACACAAGCATTTTGGGTTCTGTAGCACAATGATTTTAGGGCCAACTTTTTGTAGTTCTGCTTTGCAGATGTCTGTCCTTTGTGGGCACGTTGCACTGGTTGCTTTCTGTTTATAAGCCACTAAGCTCTGTGGCTTGCAACAGTGGAGTTCCTACTTGGCACCTTCTGTAATTCCTCTGTGTCTGTCTTCTGAGACTGCAGAAACAAGATGTAAGATCCTAGGTGGAGAGGCACTGTAATCGTGTGTGTTTTGGAAGATAGTATATAAAAGCTTTTTTTCTCCCTCTTTTTTTACTCTTTAATCAGTTTTAAAATTAGAACTGATTTTAATTTGTTTGAACAGTATAAAGCTGTTAGAGATATGTCTGTTTTAATGAGCCATTTTTATAATTTTCCATACTATAAGTACATGTGTAATTGTGATAAACGTGTACACATTATGTGTCTATTGTGAACTTTTTACTCCCATAATTCCTTTTTTATAAGGAAATTAATATTGGTGAAATGTACTAAATGGTTCTTTAATGGAGCCTGCAGTCTCTTAATTATCAAAGTAGGAAACAGGTGATAGCATCACAGCCTTTATCTTCCTGTCAGGAGCAGTGTAATCAACGTTAGGCTCTGACTCCTGTCTCCACAAATACTAAGACACTCTGAAAGGAGAAACACGTGTGGGCTGACTATATACCTCAGGCTTCATTAGAGCTCCCGAGACTGCAATCTTTGTGATGCAATGATATTTGACTCTCATGTATCTAAAAAAAAAAAAAGTGGCTGAAATCACTGCTCAAAAAGTAAGCAAGAGTCAGGCATGGTGGCGCACACCTGTGATCCCAGTACCTGGTAGGCTGAAACAGAAGGATTGAAGGTTCGAGGACAGCCTTAGTAAGTAATGTAGCGAGACTCTCAGCAACCTAGCAAGACCCTGTTTCAAAACAAAAACATAATAATAATAAAGGAAAAACGTAAGCCAGCAGGTATCTGGTGAATCTAATACGAACAGCCATACAGATACATTAGGAGAAAATGTGTGTCTGCAGGCCAAATTTACACTATAATTGTCACTCTTTCACTTTGCTATATACAGCCTGACTGTTGGACAAGAAATGATTGGTGTTCTAGGTTTTGGAATGCATGAGTTCTTTTGACTTCCTTTCTTGGAAGTAAGTTTCTATATTCACTGCTGAATCTGAGATGCAAATCCTAAGTCAGTTAACTAGTTGACATAGTTAAGTCTGACCCCCTTCTCCCCCAGCTCGAGGTAACGGGAAGGACAAGACAAGCGTTGCAGGTTGCGTGAGTGCTTTGGCTCCTTCAGCAATGCCTTAGCTCTTGAGTTATGAGTGTATACACGCATGTATGTGTGTCTGTGTGTTTTCTTGCATAACTGTTGGTTTTCACTTTTCCATTTATCTTATTAACAATAAATCACCTTAGAATATATCCTATATATTAGGAATAAAATGTTAACAATATATGCTGACTTTTTCCAAGAAAAGGTCACTTAACTTGCATGAGGAAAAAAAACATAACTCTTCTTTCTGTTGTGTCTTTGTTTTATTCCTTATCTGTTTTGACTATAATATTTTTACATACCATTTAATGTGTGAGATACATAATATTTATGTGAATCTAAGAATCTGTCACAACAGAAAAAAATAGGAACTTCAGTTGGAGAACATGTTAGGGGGATAAAAATGTTTCACTCTCATCTACACTAATTATTTTTGCAGAAAGAGCTAAAAACTCTGTTGAAGTTACTCTATGTTTACTTATTTATACTTTTAAATTAGGCTTTGCATACTTATTTATTTAATTATTTTGGACATTTGCTCTTAATATTGTTTCTTAATATGGGAATTATTTAAAAATCAAATCTGTATGATAATAGATATGTTTTTAAGCATTCACCTCATTAACAATTCTTTGAATTTTTATTAGATTTTTTTGTCTCAAACAACTAGCTTTGATGATATTTCTAAATTTCAGGTGGCTTGTGAATGAAAACAGGAAAAGTTGAGAAAATAAAAATAAAACCTACATATTGCTTTATTATTGGCAGTGTGTAGGTTTTGTACATTTGGCACACAAATAGGGAATTAGTATAGAAAGTTCTCCTCTTTATAAAAGGGCTTTCCTTTGATTTTGTGTTTGAGACCATAAAATGCACTTTGACTTTTCATTCTCTGAAGTGACTAAATGTTGCCCTTTGGAAAACCTGAATCTTTGCACATGTTACTCCCAGGGTCTACCTCAGTCAGCCAACCTTAGTTTTAGCCAGAAAGACTTGAATTAAATCCAGTTTGCCGTCTATACAGATTTGTTTCTTTAAGCACTCCCCTCCCTTCTGCTCGTGCCCTCCTCCCATTAACTTTTTTATTTAAATGTGAGCATTATTTTTAAGATATTTTGTGTTTCTTCCTCTGGCAGAGCCATGTATTCCAAGTTAAGCCCCTGTGAAATGTGTAAGTTACTCTGTCCTCTTTGTACCACCAGTTTGTATGGTTATATTTCATTCTTAGGTTCAAACACAATACACCTACCATTTCCTCATAGCTTTATAAATACAAACTAATGTGATAACATTAAAAAATTGGGAACCTAACTGTTCATGTGTCCGTTCTCTAAGAACCTAACTGCTTTTTGAAAATGCGCAGTAGTGGACGTGTCTGTCCCTGTGGTGGCCTGGCAGCGGGAGCTGCCTTCGTAGACCCTGTGTGGACAGTGTCAGCGGTGTCACCACATGTTGCAGTCGTTTGTGTGTTGTTAAGATTTTTGTTCCACTGTTTGTCTCCCAGTATTTGAACCTAATTTAGAGAAAACAGTGTTTCTAAATTGTATTTATGACTTTCTTCACATTTTGTGCGGCTACTTTGCTAGTTTTGAGTTTACTTGTGTTTGTGCATTGGTTGTAATTTCGCAATAAATTTCTAGAGTGTTGGTTGTCAGTGTTTTCTTTCTGGCTCATTTTTGACCTACAGTCACTGGTACAATTTTTGTTCCTCATAGAATCACATATTGTAAACTTGGCATTTTGTGTTTGCAATGCATTTGATAATTTCAAGTTAATGCAGGTAAGAAGTGTGCTTTGCAATTAGTTCTGCATTAATAAATACACTCGTTTGTGTAGCACCATTGCAAAATGGATGTTCCGTGTGGTAAATTTCCAGATGACCATGTCTTATTTTGTCACACCCCCATTTTTTAATTAGTTCACTTTATTTTTTAGAGTAGCTTTAGGGTTCACCACAAACTTGAGGAGAAAGTGCACAGTTCTCATGTACTTCCTCATCAACACACCAGTTTCCCCTTTTAATCCCATGTGGCATGAGTGGGGTACATTTGTTGCAACCGAGGAACTGATATTGATCCATCATTTTTATTAAAATCTACAGTTTACATTAGGTTAGCTCTGTGTTGTACAGTGTTATGGATTTTGACAAAAGTGTAATGTCACGTCTCTGCCATTACAGTATCATACAGAATAGTTCCACTGCTCTAAAAATCCCCTGTGCTTCACATGTTCATTTTTCCCTCCCCTCCCAACCCCTGTCAACCACTGATCATTTTACTGTCTGTATAAGTTTTGCCTTTTCCAGAGTATCATATAGTTGAAATCATATAGTACTTAGCTGTTTCGGACATTTTGCTATGTAATACGCATGAAGCAAATATGCATTTAAAGTTCCTTCATGTCTTTCTATGACTTAACAGCGCCATTTCTTTTTGCCACTGAATAATGTTCCATTGTACGGATGTACCACAGTTTATTCAACTACTGAAAGATGTCTTTGTGTTTTCCAAGTTTTAGCAATTATGAATAAAGTTGCTATAAATATTCTTGTGCTGGTTTTTTTGTGCACATAAGTTTCTAAGTCATTTGAGTAAACACTTGCAGGTGTGACTCTTGGAACATATGGTAAAAGTATTTTTACTTCATAAGAAACTCCTAGACTGTCTTCCATTCTGCATTCCCAGTAGCAGTGAGTAAGAGTTCCTGTTGCTCCACATCTTTGCCAGCATTTGATGTTGTCAGTGTTTTGGATTTTGCCATTTTAATAGGTGTGTAATAGTTTCATTGTTTTAATTTATACTTCCTTAATGACGGTCAATGTTGAGCATCCTTTCATCTTTGGGAACCTAACTGTTCATGTGTCCGATGTAATTGATACCTTGCTTAAAATGTATCATCCTTTCATCTTTGGGAACCTAACTGTTCATGTGTCCGATGTAATTGATACCTTGCTTAAAATGTATCAGATATACTTGTTGCCTGAGTTTGTAAACTAGAGAACTTGAATTTACCTTTTCTTCATGATTTAGGGTTACTGGGCCTCAATCCCTTGTCCTACTCTACTCTCCACAGCTAGAGGAGGGGGCAGCAGAGCTCTTTTGCCTCTCACTGATTGGTCTTTTAGTTTTGGAGGTTGCTTTTATAACACTTCTATGGGTGTGCATCAAGCTGGCAGCCTCTCTTTCTCTTGCAGTCTCCTTCCAACCTGCAGTGAACCTAGTGAAACAGTTGCTTGGCTGGCTAGAATCCTCAGCTCAGCACTTGGGAGGTGACGAATGGTAAAAATTCCTGTTCTTTGAGCTTCCATGCATTGCGTCATTTTTATGCACTACCTGTGGTTCCCAAAAGAGTTTTTAATCTTTGGTCCCTGAAAGTGTTCCAGGTAGACCAAGTGTGAAGTTGATATTTATATATAATTATGTTGCCATGCAGCTGGAAGGCAACTAGGAGCAGTTCCACGGTCCCAGTGACCATGAATGAGGTTTTGCTCTCTTGAAGGTATAAAGGAAAAGAAGTAGGTAACTGGGGCAAAAGTAGGAGACACGTGTGGCTAGAGCCTTCTACTCTCCCTTCAGTCCTTTCTCCCTTCTCCAGCGCACATGGCCAGTGCTGCCTGGCAGAGCATGGTTCAGTGTTTGGGGTGGGGGTTGCCCAGAGAAGCCGGAAGCCATGGGGAAGATGTGAGCACTGTCTGGGCCTTCCCTTCCCAGCATCAGCTGCTTCCTTTCTAATGGACAGGCAGCAAGTAGGTGGCCCACGTCTTCCCTGACTGGTTCCATCACCTCACACGCAGTATCTGGAGGCTGATGCTGGAGGCTGGTGCTCCCTGCCCCCCCACCCCCAACACACACTAGACAGCACTACAGCCAGCCGTGCCTGTCCCAGGCCAACACGGGATACCTCTGGCTCCTTCCTCACCTCATTGCTCCTACTGCGCCCAGATAGGCAGGAAGGGGGGGGGGTGGTAAAGTAAGAGCCCGTGCAGCAATGGTTGCTTCCTATTCTCTATGAACAGTTGGCTATGGCCAACTTTTCCTTATTTTTACTTTTCCTGATATTTTCTTAAGACATTCCACGTAAATGTTGAGAGGCTCACCAGTACAGTGCAGTATTGAGAACTGAAGTCAAAAGCAAAGGACACACTTTAGACTCCTCATCTTTTAGATGAAGAGCTAGACTCATGGAGATTTTAAAATATGTGTTCAAGGGCACTGTTAGACATAGGAAAACAGGTCATATATCTATTTCCGATCTTGAAGAATGGTGCAGACAAGACTTAAAGCAAGTCAGACAACAAGATATTTATTAAAGACCTTTAAGACTGTGTAGCATGGTATAGGTTGAGACTCCCTTAGCTAGAATGCTTGGTACCAGAAGCATTTAGGATTTTAGATTTTTTCTGAATTTTGGAATATTTGCACATACATAATGAGTTATCTCGGGGATATGACCCAAGCCTTAACATGAAATTTAGTTGTTTCATATACACCTTATACATACAGCCCGAAGGTAAATTTTAAACAATACTTTTAAGTGCATTTTGACTGACTTGTCCTATGAGGTCCAGTGTGGAGTCCCACATGTCGTTTCAGCCCTCAGGTTTTGGAGCGTTTTGGATTTGGAATTTCTAGAATAGGGATGCTCAACCTGTACCTATAGACTACTCACCCAAGTTGATGATAGTTAAGAAACACAAGATACTAACATCAAAGGGTTGAAACTAACATTGTGCTGAATACTTTTGCTGTTTCCTTAAATTCATACATTAACCCAAAGATGTATTTGTTATTATTCTTTTCCTGCAGAAGAGGAAATCGAGGCTTGTAGAGTGACTTGCTGTAGGTGCACGGTTCCTAAGAAGTGCAGGAAGGATCGGAACTGAGCTCAGTTATTTCCAGAGCTCCTTGCTTTGCCATGCACGGTCGAAGATTACCCTCTACAAAATGGAACACACATAGAAAGTACTCAGTTCTTGAAATAAATATGTTGCATTTGCTCAGTTTTCTGAGGTTCTTGACTATTCTTTTTCTTCCTTTTATGTTTTTTTACTGGGAGTGTTTGGGGTAGACTACCATGGTATGCCCTTTTGACAGTTTTTATGTTAATAACCACAAGCTTTTTAAAAAAGGACTCTTGTGTCATGAGATTCAAGTGAGTTCAGGGCTGCCGTGCCATTCACTGTACCATTGTGAATATGTGCCTATTATTTTTCAGGGCAAAGCCTTCATGACATGAACTCATCATCCTAAGTGTTCCCATGAATCATAGTTAGACCACCAACTTCAGGGACATAGCACGCTAACAGTCCCATTACTCAGATGCCCACCATGCTCCACTCCAGGATGACAGCTCAGGACCCCTGCTGAATGTATGGCTGTCATCAGCACAAGGCACTGCCAGAAGCACCACACCAGAGCCCAGTTCAGTTCTGAATGCTCCATGTGTCTTTCAATTAGCACATCTTAAGTAACTGTTTAAACAAATAGCTAATCATAGTGCGACTACTGTATTCCATAACACAAATCTTAAGGCTATAGCCTTAGTCCCTATTATGCAATTAGGGATAGATGAATTGTACTTCATTTGGGGTTTGTAAAATACCTCAAGCTATTTTTCAAGCATTTTGAAATATTATTTGTAACATTTCTCAAACGTACTTTACCAAACACATTTCCTCTAATTTTTAAACCCTTGTGTATTTTAAGGAAAATTTAATCCATGTGTTTCTGATTCCTTTTCACTTAACTCATCAAAGTTATTTTTTAAGAACAATTTGTTCCAAGAAGTTTTAGGAACCCTTCTCATGAATTCTGTCAACCTTTAAAAGTCTTTTCCCCAATCAAAATAAATGTAAATGAAATGCTTTAGTTCAGTTTAGAAGACAGAGCCCATATTTTAAAATCTATGAAATTTAGGAAAATAAATTATTCTGCTTTTACTGTGAGAACTCGCTTCACTTGCTCTCTTCACAGCAAAAGACTTGGGACTGTGCTGTCTTGAAAATAGCATGTTGACACTTATGCTGTCTCCCCAGATTCAGATCAAACATCAAGCTCATGGGACATCCATCGTGTATGCTGAATTTATTTACATACTCACATACTCGTGTATACATGAGAAAACACTCATTTGAATTCTTACAGATTTCTGTTTTTGTCTTTGTTTTGTTTTTTGCTTTTATCTGTATAGGCTATGAGTATCGCCTATCTGGAATGCTTAAGATCATCAGATTTCAAGCCAGGTATGGTGGCACACAACTGTAATCCCAGTACGTGGGAGGCTGAGACAGGAGGGTCGCAGGTTCATAGCCAGCCTCAACAACTTAGTAAGACCCTGTTTCAAATTAAAAGAATTAAATAGAGTTGGGGGTGTAGCTGAGAGGTAGAATGTCCCTGGGTTCAATCCCCAGTAACTCTAACTCTCTCTCTCTCTCTCTCTCTCTCTCTCTCACACACACACACACACACACACACACACACACACACACAGTTTCAGATTTCAGAGTTTTGTTGGATTTTGGAATATCTGCATAGACTTTACCAGTTGAGCATCCCCAGTCTGAAAATCCAAAACCCCAAATGCTTCAAAATTGAGACTTTGAGCATTAGTTGGTACTCAAAAAGTTTTAGATTTTGGGTTTTCAGATGAGGGATGAATGTTCAACCTGCAGTCATAAATTTTGTTTTATTTACAGTCCTAGGGATGGAACCCAGGGGTTCTCTACTGCTGAGCTACATCCTCAGCCCTTTTTATTTTGAGATAGGGTCTCCATAAACTGCCCAGGCTGGCCTCAAACTTGCGATCCTCTTGCCTGCCTCAGCCTCTTGAGTTAACTGTACTTATAAATTTTGACAATACATTACTATATTCTGGACTGAATTAACAATTTGTTATAAAGTTCTCGTTTCTTTATTTTTTTTTTTCAGTACCGGGGATTGAACCCAGGGGCGTTCTATCTCCAAGCTACACCCCCGGCCCTATTTTTTATTCTTTATTTTGAAACAGGGTCTCACGAAGTTGCGGAGGGCCTCACTAAGTAGCTGAGGCTGGCTGCGAACCCGGATCCTCCAGTCTCCGCCTCCCAAGTACTGGGATTACAAGCGTATGCCACCACGCCCGGCTTTCTCATTTAAGACATTTTTTTACCTGAGTTGAGTTCAACAGGTTTCTGTTGCCTAGCAGTCAGATTTGAGAACCACTTTTGGTAGAGCTCTAATTGAACAGGTTAATGGTATGAAATGCTCTTCAGAAAAGCAAGGTTGTTGCAGTGAAGGTAAAAGGAAGCATGCTGACAACTGATTAGACATAATGTCATAAAGCACAGTGACTCTGGGGAAGATTTGCAGAAACAGCAACAAAAGAAAGGAGTGCACTCCATGCAGCTGGAACCTGCATCCAGAAATATACTGAGAAAGGCACCATTTTCTTCAGTTCTCAGTAGGCAAACAGTGTGAGATACATATTTGCCAACCACAGAAATAACCTTCAGTCCCTACTTTTAATGGAAACTATTTCACTTTTTCCCTAAATTCTTTAGTAAAAACATTTTTTTCTCTACTTTTGAAACCAATTTCAAAAGAAACCAGTTTCTTAACACATTTCACTAGTTTGTGCCATAAATGCTGTATTTTAGGAAAAGTTTTCTGGTAGATAAGTTTCTTTTAGGAATTGACACTTAAATTTTCTTTATTCAAACCAAAATGCAAAACATCTTTGCAGTAGGAGAGACATTCATGTTGTATCTTTCCATATGATAATTATTTTACTTTATGAAAAATTATAATATTATCAAGGTTTTAAAAAGCAATATTTGTAGAAATCAAGCCAATGCCTGCCCTCATTCCCTTCTCCAAAGAGCCCTTGGCCTGAGAGCCAGTCATGACTCTTAATAGACTTTCATTTGAGCCATGGAGCAGGACTGTGTTGGTCCTTGTCACCAATCTAGGACAGTGTTCCCCGAGTTTTGACAATGCTGTGCCAGCAATAAAATGTGAGCTACTCACGGTTCCTGTGTTGATAGTTCACAGAATACATGGAATTGACAGTATTCATATGTCATTTATAAAAATGTTCACTAAATAGAGAAATTTTAAAACTAGATTTGACAGCACTGAAAAGTACTTTTATTGGTATAAAATCCTTCCAAAATTGTAATATTTGCATTAAACCATGAGATTAAATATGCTTCACCATTTTGTTTTATCTTGGGATAATGACCTATGGACAGTGATTTCATTTATTTCAGTGCTTCATTCCAAGGCCTACTGTAGCTGAAAAAGTTACGTTACAAAAGCATGTAAGTGAGGTTCCAAGATGGCGACTAAGGGAGGTACCACGTTACGATCTCTCTGAGACTTGAATCTCAATCACCGTGAAAGCAACTTCTCGAGAGGAGAAGAAAAGCAACAAAAACTTCAACTAAACAACGAAAAATTTGAAATGTGACAGAATCAAAGCCAGAAGACAAAACAGAGGAAAGTAAAAAGCTCCAAGCGCCCTACCTAAGGAAAAGCAGCGGCGCCATCTTGGCCAGACCGCGCCGGCCGCTCCCGCCGGCAGAGAAGCCAGAGACCTGCTGTGAGCTCAGCTGCAGATCAGCAGAGACGAAAGCGAGCAGCGGCTCCTCCACACTCAACACACCAAACGGCGGCGGCCACAGCGGCTGCAGCGGCGCCATCTGGCAACCTTACTGGCAGCTACCAGCATTGTGGCTTCTGCACAAGACCAACGGAGACGCCAGCGACCTGCTGTGAACCCAGCAGCTGCAGAATAGCAGCAGTGAAGGTGACCAGCGACTCGCTCCACGCGCGACACAGACCCGAACTGCTGCAGTGGCAGAAGCAGCAGTGGCGCCATCTTGGTCAGACCACGCCACTGGCTACCAGCATTGTGGCTTCTGCAGGCCACCAACAAGGAAGCCAGGGACCTGTTATAAAACCAGCACTGCAGAGCGTCAGCGACAAAAGCGAGCAGCAGTTTGATCCATGCTTGGCAGAGTCCCCAGGGCCCGGAGGCCTGACCAGAACCTGCGGCAGCAGCTGAGCCCACCCCCACCCCCAGAGATTAAGAGCAGCGCTCAACGATACAGTAAGTCAACAAGCCGCCCCAGAGGGAGACCACCCAGCGCGGCCACAGGGACTCGCGGGGTCTGAGACGGTGCGAATTGCCCCGGCGTTGGTGGGAGTGGGGTCTGCTGTGCGACGCGGTAGACACATGGATAAGTCCCTGGCAACATTTGGGTGGGACAGACTTACAGCCCGCAGGTAACAGCACCCTTATAGAGTCCTCAGGGATCACCACAGGACATACAGCTGTGGTACCCAGGGAAAAATTGGACCAAACCAGCCCTCTCTGTGGAAAACGTGGAGTTCCATGTTTGCACAGAATCAGGTCAAAGCGACATCCGCCACTTCTGTAGGCAAAGAGAGACACAAGCCCGGGTTCCCCTACTGGTGACACCTGCCATAGGTGTAGACAGGGAGAAACATAGGGACAGCCCAAGTGGAGAATGCAGAGACCCACGCTTGCAGTGAGAGGGGCAATAGCGGCACTGGTCGCCTGCACAGGTAGTGAGAGGCACCAGGCAAGGGTCCCAACCACTGAAGGAGACCAAGAATTGGGCCTGCAAATGGACATTATACCGAGCAAGTGAGAATAACCATTCAGTAAAGGCTATTCACCTTTAAGGCTCACCTAGTAGCAACCATCTACCTCCAGAATAAGAAACTATAAAGGGAGAGAGATTAGACATAGGAAACCTACAGAGTGAGAGAGAGAGAGCTACCAAAAGCAACAAAGGTATAAACATAAGAAACCTGAAATCATGAAAAGGAAGAATAGCAAAGAAACAATGAGCTCCCACAATCCCACAACAACAGAACCCGCCAACACAGAAGTGCAAAGATTGACAGAAGGACAATTCAGAACTTCAATAGAGGAAATGATACAGGATTTCCAAAAAGAATTCAGAGAGAGCCTGAAAGGAATGAAGGATCAAACAAAGAAACTGACACCCTGAACAGGAATCAAAAAGAAGCTCTGAAGGAAGTGAAGGATGCAATAATTGAAATGAAGGCATCAATACGGACCATCAACAATAGACTAGACCACATGGAAAACAGAATCTCACTCTTAGAAGATGACCTCTCCAAAAATGAACGCATAGTATATAAATTAGAAAAAACAATTTGACAGCATGAATTGGACATTGAAGAGATCTCAGCCAGTCTTAAAAGAGCAAACCTAAGAATAATAGGCATAGAAGAGGGAATAGAAGCTGAAACCAAAGGAATCAATCTATTCAGAGAAGTAATATATAAAATTTTCCAAACATAGAAAGAGAGGTTGACACACAGGTACAGGAAACTTATAGAACCCCTAATAGACAAGATCAGAGAAGAGGTTCACCACGCCACATAATATTCAAATTGACTAATGTAGAGGCCAAGGAGAGAATTTTAAAGGCAGCAAGAGTAAAAGACCAAGTAACATTCACAGGCAAACCAATAAGAATCACTCCCAATCTTCCAAACCAAGTCATCAAAGCCAGGAGGGCCTGGAGTGACATATTCCAAACTCTGGAAGAAAACAACTTGCAGCCAAGATTTATCTACCCAGGAAAGATATCTATCAAATTTGACAGGAAAATAAAAACCTTCCATGACAAACAGAAGCTGAAAGACTTTATGTTTTCCAAACCAGCACTAGAGAAAATGCTCAAAGAGATTAATTACAAAAAAGAAATAATAAGGAAAGGCCAGAACCAGAGAAACAGTGATTTCCGTCAAACAAACAACTAGGCAAAGAACAAACACTACCTCAAACAGAAATTAAAACTCAAATGTTAGGAATTAAATCCATCTCTCAATAATCACACTGAATATAAATGGCCTCAACTCCCCAATCAAAAGACATAAGGAGGCAAAATGGATTAAAAATCACAGTCCATCTATATGCTGCCTGCAAGAAACTCACAAGTAAAGATACACACAAACTAAAGGTGAAGGGATGGAGCAAGGTAATCCACGCTAACGAAACTCGAAAACAAGCAGGAGTAGCAATTATGATATCAGACAAATTAGACTTCAAACCTAAACTTATCAGAAGAGACAAAGAAGGTCATTTCTTACTGGTTAAAAAACAATCCAGCAAGAGGATAGAACAATAGTCAATATTTATGCCCCAAACGTAGGTGCAACCACTTTCATAAAAGAAAATCTTCTTGACATTAAATCACACATAGATCCCAATGCAATAATATTGGGAGACTTCAACACACCTCTCACACCACTAGATTGATCTTCAAGACAAAAGGTCAGTAAAGACCTAAGGAACACCATAAACCAAATGGACCTAATAGACACATACAGAATATTCCACTCAACTACAGATGAATTCACATTTTTTTTAGCTGCTTTAGAACCTTCTCTAAAGTAGACCATATCCTAGGCCACAAAGTGAGTACTAGCAAGTTAAAAAAACGTGACATAATCCCCTGCGTCTTTTCAAACCATAATGGAGTGAAACTAGAAATCAACTATAAGACCCAGAGAAACCCAAATAACACATGGAGACTGAATACCACACTGCTGAATGAGGAATGGGTCAGAGAAGAAATAAGGGGAGAAATTAAGAAATTCTTAGAAACAAATGAAAACAGACACAACATACCAAAATCTCTGTTTCATCCTGAAGACAGTATTAAGAGGAAAATTCATAGCACTGAGTGCCCACATAAGAACAGAAAATCACCAAATAAATAGCCTAATGACACACCTCAAAGCCCTTGAAAAACAGGAACAGTCTAACCCCAAAGCCAGTAGAAGACAGGAAATTATTAAAATCAGAGCAGAAATCAATGAAGTAGAGAATAAAAAAAAATACAAAAAATCAACAAAACCAAAAGCTGGTTCCTTGAAAAAATAAGATAGATAAACCACTAGCCAACCTAACCAAAAGAGAGAATCAACTCAAATTAGTAAAATAAGCGATGAAAAAGGTGGTATTACCACCAACAGCATGGAAATCCAGAGGATTATCAGAAACTACTTTGTAAAACTATACTCCAACAAAATGGAAAACCTAGAAGAAATTGACAATTTTCTAGACACGTACAACCTTCCTAAGTTGAATCAAGAAAATATAGAAAATTTAAATCGACCAATAGCAATCAAAGAGATTGAAGCAGCAATAAAGAGCCTACCATCAAAAAGCCCAGGTCCAGATGGTTTCCCAGGTGAATTTTATAAAACCTTTATAGAAGAACTAATCCCAATACTCCTCAATCTATTCCGTGAAATAGAAAGAAACAGGACACTCCCAAATACATTCTATGAAACTAATATCACATTAATACCAAAACCAAATAAAGACAGCTCAAGAAAAGAAAACTACAGACCTATATTGTTGATGAACTTAGAAATAAAACTTCTAAACAAAATACTAGCAATGCGCATTCAAAACCACATCACAAAAATCATACATCATGACCAAGTGGGGTTCATCCCAGGGATGCAAGGCTGGTTCAACATATGAAAAACAATCCATGTAATCCACCACATAAACAGAACTAAAGACAAAAATCACATGATCATTTCAATAGATGCTGAAAAAGCATTTGACAAAATCCAACACCCATTCATGATAAGAACACTGCAGAGAATCAGAATAGAAGGAACATACCTCAACATCATAAAGGCAATATACAATAGGCCCACAGCCAACATCATGTTGAATGGGGAAAAACTACAAGAGTTCCCCTTAAAAACAGGAACAAGACAAGGATGTCCACTGTCACCACTCCTTTTCAATATAGTACTAGAGAATCTAGCCAGAGCAATAAGGCAAGAGAAGGAAATAAAAGGAGTGCAAATAGGGAAAGAAGAAATGAAACTATATCTATTTGCAGGCGACATGATGTTATACTTAGAAGACCCAACAAACTCAACCAAAAGGCTTATAGAACTGATCAACAAATTCAGCAAAGGGTCTGGATACAAAATCAATCTTAAAAAATCAGAAGCTTTTCTATATACCAACCATAAATCCACTGAAAATGAAATCCAGAAAACATTTCCACTCACGATATCCCCCAAAACAATCAAATACTTAGGAATTAAACCTAACCAAGGATGTAAAAGACCTCTACAAGGAAAATTATAAAACATTGAAAAAAGAAATTGAAGAAGATCTTAGAAGATGGAAAGACCTCCCATGCTCTTGGATAGGCATAATAAATATCAAAATGGCCATTCTTCCAAAAGTGATCTACAGATTCAGTTCAATACCCATTAAATTACCAAGGTCCTTCTTCAGAGACATAGAAAAATCAGTCCTTAAATTCATTTGGAACAACAAAAACCCCAGAATAGCCAAAGTAGTTCTCAGCAACAAGAACCACGCAGAAGGCACCACAATACCTGACTTCAAACTATACTACAAAGCCATAGTAATAAAAACAGCATGGTATTGGCACAAAAGCAGACACATAGACCAATGGAGCAGAATAGAATACTCAGAAGCAAATACAGTTACAGCCAATTGGTTTTTGACAAAGGAGTCAAAAACATACACTGGAAAAAAGATAGCCTCTTCAACAAATGGTGTTGGCAAAACTGGTTAACCACATGCAAAAAAAATGGAAATAAACCCCACTTTCTCACCCTGCACAAGTCAATTCAAGATGGATCAAAGACCTGGAAATTAGACCAGAGACCTTGCAGCTGCTTGAAGAGGGCATAGGTCCAACTCTTTAACACATAGGCACAGGCAAAAACTTCCTCACCAAACCCCAATGGCACAAGATGTTAAAAAGAGAATCAATATGTGGGATTGCATTAAACTGAAGAGCTTCTGCACAGCAAAGGAAACTATCAAAAACCTCAACAGAGAGCCTACAAAATGGGAGAAGATTTTTGCCAGCTACTCCTCTGATAGAGGACTAATATCTAGAATACACAGAGAACTCAAGAAACTCACCACTAAGAACACAAACAACCCAATCAAAAAATGAGCAAGTGAACTAAATAGGCACTTCACAAAAGAAGAAACACAAATGGCCAATAAATGTATGAAAAAATTCTCAATGTCATTAGCAATCAGAGAGATGCAAATCAAAGCTACCTTGAAATTTCCCCTACCCCAATTAGAATGGCAATCATTAAAAAAACAAACAATAACAAATGCTGGTAAGGATATGGAGAAGTAGGAACTCTAATACACTGTTGGTGGGATTGCAAATTAGTGCAACCACTTTGGAAAACAGTGTGGAGGATCCTTAGAAGATTGGGAATGAGCCTACCTTATGACCCAGCAGTACCACTTCTAGGTATATACCCAAAAGAATGGAAACCAAATTACCAGACTAATGCATGCATATCTATATTTATAGCTGCACAATTCACAATTGCCAAACTGTGGAACCAGCCAAGATGCCCATCACCAGATGAATGGATTACAAAGCTATAGGATATGTACACAATGGAATTTTATGCAGCCATCAAGAAGAACAAAATTACGTTATTTGCAGGAAAGTGGGTGGAATTAGAGAACATTATGCTTAGTGAGATTAGTCAGTCACAAAAAGTGAAAATTCGGATGCTCTCCCTAATATGCGGAAGCTAGGTAGAATAGGGCATAGGAGGGACTCCAGACAAAGATGGAGAAAACCTCAGGTGAGCAAAGAAGGAGAACTACCTGAGGGGGATGGGAGGGGGGAAGAGGGAAACACCTTAATGCACAGGATGTACATACGCAAATATACCAAAGTCAACTAATATGCTGAGCATGAGAAAGAGGGAAGGGGGAGGGAA
>PVJS01012911.1:0-30612 GCA_004027185.1 Glis glis
GAGAAGTGACTTCTCAGCCAGACTCCAGAGTTATCAGAATTCTCCAGCAAGGACAGGGGCCCGCACAGTGGGGAGGGGGCACCTGGACAGAGCTGCTGCACAGCCATAGCTCCAATTCCTCCTATGGTCGCCCCTCTGCTGCCCTTCTCCCTGGGGTGGAACCCAAGCAAGCACTCACCTGGCTTGGTCCAGCCATGGAGCTCTGTGCAGGGAAGTGTCACCCACGACAGACCCAGGATCCCCAAGTCCATAGTTACAGGGCAAGGTCCCCACACCTGCTCTCCCATGGAGACGCCGTCACCACGTCCCCTGCGGTGTCGGTGACACTGTCTGCCTGGAGAGTCTGTGATGTCTCCACTGAGCAGGGAATTCTATCCCCAGTGCAGATCACCCTCAGCCACTTCTGGTGACTACTGACAACTTTGGCAATTAGTGCGATGAACCTAATGAGCAGCTGAACAGAAGTTAGAAAAGGTTTCTGTTTCCTGTGTGAGAATTGCAGGCCAGAATTGGTATTGTTAAAGGCTAAATTGCCATAACCAAGTTGTCACAAAAACCAGAGAGACGAGAGAAGTTTTAAAAGCAAATTAGAAGCCTTTAATTACCAGCCGGGATGAAGGCTCAGATCTGAAATCAGACAACTAAGGCACTTCATGCCCAACCCAGGGTAGGAGGGGGTTTATAAGGGAAAAGACCATGCGCAGATGGTCACAGGTGGCGTGCGAGCAGTCACGTACAAGTCTTCTGCAAAGCAAGCAAGACACGGGGACGTGGGTGTTCACATTAGCAAATTTCTGCAGCTATTGATAAGCCTAGCAGGCCTGGGCCCAAGGTCAGCATGACCCAGTCAGCAGGAATGTTTGAGCTCTTTGTTACCCCTGTTTGAAGGCCACAATGTTCTCACGAAATGGAGCAGCTTTAAACAAGATGGAGTCACTTATGCTTTTACCTTTTCGGGGGTTTCCACAGTATGGTTAGGGGTGAATGGGACCCTGGAAAGTGGCTACAGATCTTTTTGGTACATTCCAGCTGGCATTTTCACAGGACCATTTCGCCCTTTTCCACCTAAAAGCATTTTTCTCTTTCCTATAACCTTTTTTTTTTTTTTACTGCCCTTCAGCCCACTTTTATCTTAACTATGGCTGAGCCCATGGAACATGGCAGACAACACAGTTGCAGGATTTCTGTCAGTGTTCATGTGTAAGAAAGGAAAGCAATACTTTCTATTGAAGTTACAAAATTACATAGAAACTGGCAGGGTTCCATTTTATTACTGTACCTTAGGTATCCATTTTGTAACTTTTGTACATGTGTCTATATGTTCCACTCCCAGATGTACTGGTTTCCTGTTTCTCCTTTTGTAAAATCTGCCCAGTGAAAACCAGCCAACCAGATTAGATTATAAAAGTCATATTCCAGCCAATGGGGAAAGGCACAGTGGCCTTTGCATTAGGGAATAAAAGGTTGAGCATACTGCTTGCCCAGTGTGCTTGCACCCTTCTGCACAGAAGTAAATTGCCTTGACAAGTTACTTTTGGCTTCTTGAGTTTTTATTTGCAGCTTCCCTAAAATCCTTTGTGTGTGTGTGTGTGTGGTATTAGAGATTGACCCCAGAGGCATTCTACCTCCTAGTTACACCCCCAGCCCTATGTTTTATTCTTTATTCTGAAACAGGGTCTCACCAAGTTGCGGAGGGCCTCACTAAGTAGCTGAGGCTGCCTGCGAACCTGCAATCCTCGTGTCTCAGCCTCCCAAGTATTGGGATTACAAGCATGTGCCACCACACCCAGCTCCTAAAATCCATTTCTAATATGGATATTAACTCCATGTATAGTGAATTGTACAATGAATTTTGAGAGTGTAAAGCAAAGCAAAGAGACTTTATAGATTTATAGTTTGGCCAAAAAAGCATATATATAAAGTTGGGGCCCAGAGAGAGATGGTGCTGGACAAGAAAATAAGATGTCTGAAGGGAGGTCGAATGCTTTGATTAGAAGCAAACAAACAAAAAAGAATGCAGTCAGGGCAGTTAAAGGTTTACATAAAAAAGGAATGAGGCCAGGGCAGTTTGCAATCATGTAAAATAAACCAGGGCAGAGTGATGCCCTCAGATGCCTTCCCCGAGGCCTGGATGGAGGCAGGCCCAAGGGTTGCCCATGACGCCATGATAGTGATGGGCTCAGCCATGGTCAGGATGGAAGGTGGCCCACGGGAAGTGAAAAGGGTGTTGTTACAGTTTCACTGTTGCCGTGGGTCCTTTTTCCAGCCTAGTATGGAAATAAAGAGCCAGAAAAACCTGAATACACTGCTAAAGTAAGATTTATTAGAGTGACAGAAAACCGCCTCGTGCACAGAGAAGAATGAGATGGAATGCTCAAATGAGACACTCTTGTCTCCTGAACCTCAAGCCTTATAGTAGGATTTTGGCTTCCTTATCTGATGGAATTGGGATGTGAGAACAATCTGATCTGTCACCACAAGATGGATGTGAGAACAAGCTGGCCTATTTGAACAGGATATGTCTTCATCAGCCATTTGGATGAAGGTCACAGGGGTCTTTTTCTGAGTCCTGACTGCCCAAGACCAGAACATTCCCCCCTCTCTTATAAACTTACATAAACCTATAGGCATAGGAGTGGAGGTGCCGGATATCCAGTCTGGCTACTTCGAGCTGGAAGGGAATGATGTGGGGTCCCAGCCTTAGGGACTGCCAGAGGATCAGAGCTTAAAGCAAGTAACATGTCACACTGGGAAATATCCCAGATCCCCATGACTGTCCAAGGGACTCATAGATGTTCATTCGTGGTTCCATCTGGAGCACCATCTAGAGCTTGATGGCTTCAATCCTGTTGGAGACCAACTTGATCACATAATTTAGTAGACATGGGCTGAATATAAGCATGAGTAGAATAGCCACTAAGGGTCCCAAAAGAGGAAAGAACCGGGTCGTGAAGACTAAAACAGATTTGACAGCTCCCCATACTGAGGAACTGTCAACTTTATTGAAGTTGTGTAACCATGATGCTTGCTCATATATTTTGATAATATTGGTCTCAACTGTCCCTGACATGTTAACAGGTTTTGTTTAGGTCGCACATATGCTACCTTTGTCTGCAAGCAGATAATCAATGGCCATTCGATTGTCAAATACCACCCCTACCAGAGACTCATGTGCTGTCTTGAGCCCCTGTAGGGTGTCACAGGTGATGACCATGATTTCAAGGGTACGGGTTATGTTTTTAATAGTGGCCTCATGGTATGCAAAACCTCCACAAAGGGCTAGTAATCCCATGGCTAATGTGGCCCCTGCCATCAGGAGCAGTAATTCTCTATTAGCACAAGGTGTTCTTGTTATGTTGAACACTTGGACCTCATAGAAGTTGTCAATCACCTGACCCAGAGCACACTGGCCATGGAAGTACTTGTTGTCAATGCAGGAATATGCTAAAACTGTATGAGGGAACTGAAAAGAGCCTGCCAGAGGGTCAGAGCGAGGGAGCTTATTTTGAGGGTGACCACACAGGAAGAGATATCCGGTGGGGGCACAGGTTTGTTGGTAGGTAGAACCTCTAAACCTCAGTAAAGTTAATGAGCCATGAGGGTTTGTTGCCTCAGTTGGGAGACAGTAATCCTCCCTGGAGGTGAGAATAATTGGCAGAATGGCCTAAATTAGGGAGACATCTCTGTTTCCATCCTTCCCCCAGGGATCCCACCCACACATCACAGTGAGAAGTATTGTATGGACCATATTGTTTAGGGCACCAATGGGTCCAATTAGCTCAGCAAGTACTCTGACTGGCTCAGTCAAAGGCAGGAAGTATGGATATAGGGAGGGGTGAGACTCACACAAGGCATTGTAGCAAGGTGTTTAGATAGATAATTTGGATTCCAAAAGAGACCTGAAAGAGAGCAGAGATTTTGATAAAAACAAGCAGGATGAGGGTGACATTTGGTTGTGCCTAGGATGTTGCAAGTACAGCAGTAGGTGCTATTAGAGCAGTAATAAAACCCAACTGCTATGTTTTGGGAAAAGTTTGCTCATAGTGACAAATCAAAACAGGTTATGTCGAGAGTTTTATAATTAGTTAGGGAGACCAACTGAGGATGGCTCATATCCAAGAAAACATTAAGTAGACAGGCTCAGGAAGGTTGCTAAAAATCTTTAGTAGGTGGGGGTGCTCTTAGAATTGGGCTGGGAAACCCGAGTGTGGTGATGCAAACTTGTAATACCAGTACTTGGGAGGCTGAGACCGGAGGATTAGGGTTCCCAGCCAGCCTCAGCTACTTAGTGAGGCCCTCTGCAACTTAGCGAGACCCTGTTTCAAAATAAAGAATAAAAAATAGGGCTGGGGGTATAGCTTGGAGGTAGAATGCCCCTGGGTTCAATCTCCAGTACCACACACAAAAAAATTGGGCTGAGAAATGACATATCTAACAATCTTGTAAAGGTTCACCCTCTGCTATTGATCAGGCTAAGTTATAAAGAAGATTATGAGCTCAGTATGGATCGGATTTTACTGAAATAGTCATTTTGAGCCCCACGATAGCAAGCATTATAAGGCAGAGTTTAGGAGTGGGCATAGTTGAATCCCTCAGGTAACACACATAGGATCATCAGTAAATAACAGAGGGTTATTACTACACCCAAGAGGGCCATCCCCCAAAAGAAAGATCAAAGGGCGGCACTATCAATCATGTGTCTACTTATCACCAGGTATCTTCTTGAATAGAAGCTTGAGTCCATCTAGTGGATCACAAGAATATTCTGAGGTGGTCTCAGGTGTGTCAGGGGTCAGTGATAGATCTTCAGCTATCTATCGCTGGATTCTGGTATGGTGTATCCAGGATTTGATGCCAGGCACCTTAACAGCAGTAGGGGTAGAGAGAATGATGGAATATGGGCCCATCCAGGAGCTTTCCTTTTTGTCTATAGATTTTATTAGCTTTAGGTCCCTTGGACAGAACAAAGGTTCTCCTTTTTCTTCTGGTACCTTTTGGAGTTCGCCTCAACCTTGTTTATAAGCAGCCAGCTGGGTGACGTAGTCTGCTAATATCTGGGATTCTGAATTTAAGACTATATCCTGAAACAGGAAGGGCCTCCCATATAATTTTCCAAAGGGTGTAAGATTTAATTTGCTAGACATGTTGTAGATCCACATCAGAGCCATAGGGAGTAATTGCCACCAGGGTTCTTGCTTCTTGAGCCAATTTGAGGAGGTATCTTTACAATATTCCGTTGGCCCTTCCTACTTTCCCAGAGGATTGGGGATGCCAAGCACAGTGCAGATTAAATAGCCAAGGCCTGAGTAACACCTTGGGTAACCTCAGATTTTGGTGCATTGTAATCATACATCTTGATGAGATTCAGGGTGGTAGATGTATATGTGCATACATCACTCATTTAGCCCTCCCCCAGTTCCCACCCCCTTTCTTCCCCCTTCCCTCCTTCTTGTGCTCACCATAGTGATTGACTTTGATAAGTTTGTGTGTGAACATCATGTCCATTGGGGTGTTTCCCTCTTCCCCCCTCCCATCTCCCTCAGTTAGGTCACCTTCTTCACTCATCTAAGGTTTCTCTTTCTTTGTTTGGAGTCCCTGCTATGTCCCATTTTCTCCCTAGCTTCAACATATGAGGGAGAACATCCGACTTTTCACTTTTTGTGATTGACTAATCTCACATAGCATAATGTTCTCCAATTCCATCCATTTCCCTGCAAATGACATAATTTTGTTCTTCTTTATGGTTGAGTAAAATTCCATTGTGTACATATCCCATAGTTTTGTAATCCATTCATCTGTTGATGGACACCTCGGCTGGGTTCATAGTTTGGCAATTGCAAATTGTGCAGCTATAAACATAAATATGCATGCATTAGTCTGGTAGTTTGGTTTCCATTCTTTTGGGTAGATACCTAGGAGTAGTATTGCTGGGTTATATGGTAGGTTCTGAGGATCCTCCACACTATTTTCCAAAGTGGTTGCACTAATTTGCAATGCCACCAACAATGTATTTGAGTTCCTACTTCCCCAAATCCTCACCATCATTTGTTGTTGTTTGTGTTTTTAACGATTGCCATTCTAATTGGGGTTAGATGAAATCTCAGGGTAGTTTTGATTTGCATCTCTCTGATCGCTAATGATGTTGAACATTTTTTCATACATTTATTGGCCATTTGTATTTCTTATTCTGTGAAGTGTCTATGTAGTTCACTTGCCTATTTTTGGTTGGCTTATTTGTTTTTTTAGCAGTTAGTTTCTTGGGTTCTCTGTATATTCTAGATATGAGTCCTCTATCAGAGGAGTAGCTGACAAAAATCTTCTCCCATTCTGTTGGCTCTCTGTTGAGGTTCTTGATAATTTCCTTTGCTGCACAAAAGCTCTTCAGTTTAATGCAATCCCACATATTGATCCTCATTTTAATTTCTTTTGCCTATTGGGTCTTGTTGAGGAAGTTTTTGCCCATGCTTATGTGTTAAAATGTTGGACCTATGCCCTCTTCAAGTAGCTGCAAGGTGACTGATCTAACTTTCATGTCTTTGATCCATCTTGAATTGACACTTGTACAGGGTGAGAAAGTGGGGTTTATTTCCATTTTTCTGCATGTGGTTTACCAGATTTGCTAACACCATTTGTTAAAGAGGGTATCTTTTTTCCAGTGTATGTTTTTGGCCCCTTTGTCAAAAATCAATTGACCATAAGTGTGCAAATTTGTTTCTGAGTTTTCTATTCTGCTCCATTGTTCTATGTGTCTGCTTTTGTGCCAATATCATGCTGTTTTTATTACTAATGGCTTTGTAGTATAGTTTGAAGTCAGGTATTGTTATGCCTCCTGCATGGTTCTTGTTGCTGAGAACTACTTTGGCTATTCTTGTTTTTTTTGTTGTTGTTGTTCTAAATGAATTTAAGGGCTGATTTTTCTATGTCTGTGAAGAATGATCTTGGTAATTTAGTGGGTATTGCATTGAATCTGTAGATCACTTTTGGAAGAATGGCCATTTTGATGATATTTATTCTGCCTATCCAATAGCATGGATGGTTCTTCCATCTTCTAAGATCCTCTTCAATTTCTTTTTTAATGTTTTATAATTTTCCTTTTAGAGGTCTTTTACCTCCTTGGTTAGGTTTATTCATAAGTATTTTATTGTTTTGGGAGCTATCATGAGTGGAAATGTTTTCTGGATTTCTTTTTCAATGGATTTATTGTCATACTGAAAAGTTTCTGATTTTTTAAGACTGATTTTTGTATCCAGACACTTTGCTGAATTTGTTGATCAGTTCTATAAGCCTTTTCATTGAGTTTGTTGGGTCTTCTAAGTATACTATCATGTCATCTGCAAATAGAGATAGTTTCATTTCTTTTTTTCCTATTTGTACTACTTTGATTTCCTTCTCTTGCCTTATTGCTTTGGCTAGAGTCTCAAGTATGATATTGAAAAGGAGTGGTAGTTGGGTGGAATATTCTGTATGTGTCTAGTAGGTCCATTTGGTTTATGGTGTTCCTTAGGTCTAAGGTATCTTTATTGACCTTTCATCTAGAAGATCGATCTAGTGGTGTGAGAGGAGTGTTGAAGTCTCCCAATATCATTGTATTGGGATCTATATGTGAATTAATGTCACAAAGAGTTTTTTTTTTATGAAAGTGGTTGCACCTATGTTTGGGCATAAATATTGCTGGATTGTTTCTTTTTTTTTTTTTTTGCGGTACTGGGGATTGAACCCAGAGTCATTCTACCTCCGAGCTACAACCCCAGCCCCCCAGCCCGCCCTATTTTTTATTCTTTATTTTGAAACAGGGTCTCACTAAGTTGTGGAGGGCCTCACTAAGTAGCTGAGGCTGGCCGCAAACCCGGATCCTCCGGTCTCAGCCTCCCAAGTACTGGGATTACAAGCATGTACCACCACACCCGGCAGGATTGTTTCTTTTACCAGTAAAAAATGGCCTGGTTTGTCTCTTCTGATAAGTTTAGGCTTAAGTCTAATTTGTCTGATATGAGAATTGCTACTCCTGCTTGTCTTTGAGTTCCATTAGCGTGGATTACCTTGCTCCATCCCTTAACCTTTACTTTGTGAATATCTTTACTTGTAAAGTGTGTTTCTTGCAGGCAGCATATAGATGGATTGTGATTTTTTTAAATCAAATTTGCCACATCATGTCTTTTGATTGAGGAGTTGAGGCCACTTTTTTCAGCATGATTATTGAGAGATGATTTTTAATTCCTAATATTTTGAGTTTTAACTTCTGCTTGAGGTAGTGTTTGTTCATTTTTTTTTTTTTGCTTAGTTGTTTGTTTGATGGAGATTATTGTTTCTCTGGTTCTGGTGTTTATTACTTCTTCTTTTTAATTAATCTCTTTGAGTATTTTCTCTAGTGCTAGTTTGGAAGACATAAATTCTTTCAGCTTCTGTTTGTCATGGAAGATTTTTATTTCCATGTCAAACTTGAAAGATATCTATGTTTGGATAATTTTCTGATATTACTTCTCTGGAAATATTTTTTATTCCTTTGGTTTCAGCTTCTATTGCCTCTTCTATGCCTATTATTCTTAGGTTTGCTCTTTTAAAATTGGCTCAGATCTCTTCAATGTCCAATTCATGCTGTCGAATTGTTTTTTCTAGATTATATACTATGCGTTCATTTTTGGAGTGGTCATCTTCTAAGAGTGAGATTCTGTTTTCCATGTGGTCTAGTCTACTGTTGATAGTTTGTATTGATGTATTCATTTCAATTATTGCATCCTTCACTTCCTTCAGAATTTCCTTTTGATTCCTGTTCAGGGCCTTAAATTCTTTGTTTATTTGATCCTTCTTTTTTTCAGGCTCTCTCTGAATTCTTTTCAGAAATTCTGTATATTTCTACTGTTAAAGTTCTGAATTGTCCTGGCAAGCTCTGCAATTCTGTGTTGGCAAGTTCTGTTATTGTGAAGTTGTGGGGGCTCATTGTTTCTTTGTGATTCTTCCTTCTCATGATTTTTAAGTTTATATCTTTGTTGCTTTTGATAGCTCTCTCTCTCACTCTGTAGGTTTCCTATGTCTAATCTCTCTTCCTTTATATTATATTTTTCTGGAGGTAGATATTTACTACTAGGTAAGCCTTAAAAGTGAATAGCCTCTACTGTATGGATATTCTCAGCTCTCTGTTGAGTGTTTATCACCCTTTGATAGTGACTTTGAAATCTGTCCCATATCACCCACTGTTGTTCTGCCTATAGATCATCAGTACTGGATTGCAGTTACTCTAGGGTTCCTTCTGCCCACTGCAATGGTGATGTTGATGGGTTCCAGGTGTTAAGGTCCAGGAACTTGTCTGTCACCTCTCTAAATGAGTAGACTCAGAGGTGTGAGCAGAGCAGGTTGTGTCCTGTGCATTTTTAAACTTCAACGTATGGGCTGTTGAGCAGTTCCATCTGTCAGCTGTGATTAGTTTGTCTTTAGTGTCTGGCAGTCCTTTCTTGTGGTTCATCTATCTGTTCCAATCTCAGCTGTAGGGATTTAAAGGAGTCAGCTGGCATATACAAGGGCAAGTTGTGTTGTATTCAATTTTGAAGGGTGCATGAGGAGGAAGATGCTGGAGTAAGGAATAAAAGGATAGGGTAAAGTAGAGAATAAAATCAAGTAGAATAAGAGTTTGAGTGTAGTCAGGTGAAAATAAAGGAAGATTCTAGTAGTCAATGTAGAGTAATTTAGGTATAGTGATACAAAATGGATTTAATACAAGGCAAAGAAAAAAAGAAGAGAGAGAAGAGATAGGAAAGAGGGAAGACGCTTGCAAAACGGATGGAGAAAAAACAAACAATAAAAAACCCTACAAATATACAAGTACAGAGCAGCTGCAAAAACAAACTAGAAAAATAACAGCAAAGAGGAAAAAATATATATGATGAAAAAGGGAAAAAAGGGAAAAAACTGCTATACTTTGCCTCTGCTGCTCTCCTGAGTGTGCATGAATACTTTCAGCCATTTAAGGTCCACTTATTATAGTAGATTCTCAACCACGTTCCAAGCATTCTCACTTGCTCAGTAACCTATAGCAATGATGTCAGTTTGCAGCCCCAATTCCTGGTCTCCTGCAGTGATTGGGACCCTGGCCTGGTGTCTCTCTCTGCCTGTGCAGGCAGGAGTACCACTGGTGCCCCTCCTGCTGCAAGCATGGGTCACCATGCTCTCCACAGATCCTGAGCCTGTGTCTCTCTCTGCCTGTGCACACAGTGGGTATCACTGTGACCAGACCCAGTGCAGGTGTGGGACTCTGCACTCTCCATAAAGCCTGTCCCTGTGTCTCGCTCTGCCTGCACAGCCTGCAGGTGTCACTGGGGCCAGACCCAGTGCAAGCATGAAAGAAGAAGAAGAAGAAGAAGAAGAAGAAGAAGAAGAAGAACCAACTCAGAGAAGGCTGAGTTAGTCTTTAGCTTTCAGACTTGCTGTATTCCTCAGAGTTTCTTGTGCAGCTGCAGCCACAGTCTGCTTGTGTCCCCACCCCCTCTTTTTGGGGGGGGGCTCTTCAGTTATCCTGTGAGGGTGTTGTACTCACCTTGGCTGCCAAGTGCGTGATGAATGGGGGGTTGCGATGGTCAGGGAAGTGGCTGTGGTCGTCTTTCTCCATCCTGTCCACATGGTGCTGTGGAATTCTCTGGCTGGTGATCTCAATGTCTGTGAAGTAGGTCTCAGGTTGCTGATTGTAAGATTTCTTGGTTCTTCCATGGTTTCCTGTCAGACTGCCAACCAGGTCTGCATACCTTGTCTGTGGCTATTGTTCTCACATCTCTCATTGTCACTTTGTAATGAGCAGGGAACTCCAAAGCAGGGAATAATTTCTTTTTTTTTTTTTTTTGCGGTACCGGGGATTGAACCCAGGGGTGCTCTAACTCTGCACTACACCCCTGGCCCTGTTTTTAATCCTTTACTGAAACCGGGTCTCACAAAGTTGCAGGAGGGACTCACTAAGTAGCTGAGGTTGGCCACGAACCCAGATCCTCCGGTCTCCGCCTCCCAAGTACTGGGATTACAAGCATGCGCCACCACGCCCAGCTCGGAATAATTTCTTGAAGTAGAATTTTTACTACCTCCTGTGCTGTTTCTGATCTGTAAGTAAAGGCCTCTACCCACCCCATGAAGGTATCTACCAACACCAACAACACTCTGTGTCTCTTCCTTCCTGGCATGGGAATAAAATCAATTTTCCAATCTTCCCCTGGGTATGTACCCCAGACTGTTTGCCTGGGCTTAATAGGCTATTTTGGGGGTTAATCCTAAGGCAGATTTCACATCCCTGTGAGGTAGGATAGAAGAAATAAAATTTTAGGTAGAAAAGAGAAAAATTGGGAAGGAAAGGAAAATACAGTTTTAAAATATAAAAAACATCATAATCTTTAGTTTCACTTTAACAGAGATCATTTGCTCTTAGACAAAAACCAGACCCACACTTTTAATTATAATGGGCTAGCTCTATACCTGAAATTCCTTAGATGATTAGATCCCAGAAAAAGTTTCACCTTTTATCAGAGCTCTGATTGCCTCAATTTCCTGGAAGATCCCAGAGAAAATCTCACATTTGCCCTGCACCCTTGTTCCATACCTCTACTCCCTAGGATTCTTATCCTGAAGGAACTCTCACCTTTTGTCAGCCTGAAGATTCAAAGAAAGGAGACCACCATCCCATGTTGCCCAATATCCTGCCATGGGCCCCTAGCCACCCTCCTCTCTAGTGCCCTATAAGAAAAGGATTGTAAAAGATTCCGGGGCCTCTCTCTGCTGTGCTCTCACACTCTCAAGATGGTCCATGTTTTCCCTGAAAGTGTATCTCCACTTTTTTTTTTCGGAACTGGGGATTGAACCCATGGGCATTCTACCTACGAGCTACACCCCCGGCCCTATTTTTTATACTTTATTTTGAAACCAGGTCTCACAAAGTTTTGGAAGGCCTCACTAAGTAGCTGAGGCTGGCCACGAACCCAGATCCTCTGGTCTCCGCCTCCCAAGTACTGGGATTACAAGCATGTGCCACCATGCCCAGCTCCACTTTTCTTGAATTAAACCTCTTTGTCTCTGACTGGCACATGCTGAAATTCTTTTCACCATGGAAGTCAAGAACCCTACAGAATTATCATGTTTTCCTGTGACACCTGTACAATGTGACTCATCATTTCCTGTAACTTCTCTCCCATGAAGAGCCTTGAGGCTAGTCTTAAGGAATTCTCTCTCCCCAGGTATTTTGTTTAATGGAGGGTTTTGAGTATTTTCCATTGTAAGTTTTAAGGAATCCATATCCTTTTATCAGAGGTAACTCATGATCCTTTGATGGTTCATAGTGCACCCTTGTTGCTTTGGCACTTTCTCCTAAGGAGTACACAGGCTTCACCTCAGATTACAATGACCCCTCCCACAAGATGGGTAGAGAGTCATTGTGCATGGGTGGGTGGCAGCCTCTTGGGCTGCCTTATCAGCCAAATTATTACTCTGAGTGACAAAATCTATTCCCGTTTGGTGCCGTGTGAAGTGAATTACAACTACTTGTTTTCATTGTTAAGATTGCCATTAATGAGTTCATAATCTGGGACTTGTGTCTAGTAGGGGGTCCAGATGAAGTAAGAAGCCCCCTTTCCTTACATATAGCTGCATGGGCATGAATGATCAAGAAGGCATATTTGGATTCTATATAGATATTAACCCTTTTTCCTCAGCCATATTAAAAGCCTTGGTCAGCACTATTATCTCGACCAATTGAGTGCTAGTGGAGGGTGGCAGTGGTCCTGTCTCTCTCCCTTCAAAGGGTTTAGTAATGGCATACCCAGCATATCATACTCCCTCTTTTACAAAGGAACTGCCACCAGTGAAGAATTAATCATCATCATGGCATCCAAAGGTGTGTTAATGTCTCCTCATGTAAATGGATGGGGCCCTCCATGTTTCAAAGCAGGATGGTGGATGAGTTGAGAGCCATATATTTCTTTAAGGATACATCAGACCCGTCCATAAAGATAGCCTGATATTTAAGGATGTGGCTATCTGAGAGCCACAGGTATGCTTTTGATTCTAATAGGCTTCAGAGATCATGGGGAGTTTGTACTGTAAGAGGTATCCCTAATGTTAGTTTTTGAGCCTCAGGGACTAGGGTACCCACTGAGGCCATTGCTCTTAAGAAAGCTGGCCAGCTGCAACCTACAGGGTCAAGCTCTTTGCTGAGATAACCTACTGGCTACAGAGTTCCTCCCTAATCTTGTGTCAACACTCCCAAAGCCACCCGCTTCTTTTCAGAGATATACAAATTGAAATTATCTTGTGTAGGTAATCTGAGGGCAGTGCCTCCCTCAGGACCTGTTTTAACTTTTCAAATGCCTGCCTGCCTTCAGATAGCCACTCTGGAGTTTAGGACATTCCTGGCATTCTTTAAGGAATCTGTACAAGGGTCATGCTATTTCAGCATATCCCAGAAACCATATGCTGAATCCATATGGATTCAGCATAGCCCAGAATCCATATCTGGCAGTAACCTGTGGCTCCCAAAAATCCCCTAAGTTGTCAGGGGGTATTAGGGAGAGGAAAACTGAATATAGGCTGCACTCTCCCTGGGCCTAAAGAGTGAGAGTCCTCCCTTAGTGTGCTTCCCAAGCAAGTAACTTGAATTTCACAAAGTTGAGCCTTTTCCTTTGAAACTTTATAGCCTCTTTAAGCCAGGAAGTTAAGAAGAGATTTTTTTGCCTCCTCACAATCCCTCAGGGAGGGACAGGCCAATAGAAGGTCATCTACATATTGGAAGAGCATGGCCTGGGGGGGGGGCATTCCAATTCTCCAGGTCCTTAGCCAAGGCCAGCCCAAATATGTATGGGCTATCCCTGAACCCCTGGGGCAGCAGCGTCCAAGTCAACTGGTGTCCACCATCCCTGGAGCCTCAAAGGCAAAAAAAAAAAGCTGGCTATCTGGATGGAGGGGGATGCAGAAAATGACACCTTTTAGATCCAGGACCTTTTAGAATAGCACTGGGAATTTGCATCAATAAGGTATACGGGTTAATAACCATTGGGTGGAGTGGGACCACTGCCTCATTGATAAGCCCAAGATCCTACACCAGGTGCCATTTGTCCTTTCCTTTATGCACACCCAGGATAGGGGTGTTATAGGGACCGACACATTCTACCAATAAGCCTAAGCTTAATAGATGATTTAGGATGGGCAACAGTTCTTCTTTTACCTCAGGTCTAAGGAGGTATTGTTTTTGTCAGAGAAAGGTGGATGGTTCCTTTGGCTTAATGAGTGGTGTGGCAGAAAGGGCTGGTCCCACAGTTTTGCCATCTGTCCATACTGTTGGATTGATGTCTATTTCTATTAAAGGGAAGCACCCAGGTGGTTCTGAAGGGAGAATTAGCCCCACCTTGGTTTTTGACATTACATCTCTTCCCAACAGCAGAGCTGGGATCTCTGATATGCCTAAGAAGGAATGAGAGACATGGATGTCACCTCAGGAGCAGATTACATCGTGAGTAAAGAAGTGTTCAAGAGACTGGCCTGTTATACCCTGAATGGTCACTTTACGAGAGGATCTTGGACCAGGGGGAAAAGATAATGCAGAGAATCTGGCACCCATGTCCACAAGTACTTGGGTCTGAGGATACCAGATCCCTCCAGATCCAGGGGCACTAGGACTTCCAGTGGTCCCCCTTACACCATGGGCAGGGTTTTGAGGGGTGTTTGCAGCCTCCTCACAGAGGACATTTGCACTTGAAATACCCCAGCTTCCTACACCTAAAGCAGACCTGAGCCTGGGCTCCTGTAGGATTGGTGCCCACATGCATGGCACCCAGAATTTCTTCGTGGTGTCTTTCCTTCTGTTTTTCCCTTTCCAAGTCTCTGTTATAATAAACCAAATTGGCTGCCTGCATTAGTTGATCCAAAGTGGATTTTTTTGTTGTCAAGATGTGACACCAGCTTTTGGAGCTTCCACCTCACATCAGGTGTGGATTGAGTCAAAAATTTATCTCTAAGGATGGCTTCCCCTTCTATTGATTCTATGGTCAAATTAGTAAATTTAACCATGGCTTCCTTGAGTCTTTCCAGGAAGGTCATTGGGGTTCATTTGGGCCTTGATGTACGGCTGCCAGCTGCCCATAATTGAGGGGTTTAACTTTAGCTTTTCTCAGTCCTTCTTTTATACAATATAAGTAATGATTTCTTTCCCACTCATGTCTTACATCCTCTGGGTCCCATATAGGGTCCTGAGTGCGAATGGCATCAGCCCCAGTGGGAACTTGAAGGGAGGTTCTTGTTTTGGGATTTTGAGTGGCATAATAATTGTTGCCTGCCTCCCAGGCTCCCTGATGAACTTGCTCCCTTATCAAGAATGTTAGGGTTTGGTCTAGGAGCAGTGTTACATCCTTCCAAGTGAGGTCTTATAAGGAAGTAAGTAGCTTGAAGGTGTATACATATTGGCCAGGGTTGCTCATATAGCTACCAAAGTCTTTTCTGGTCTCCTTAAGCTCGAACAGTAAAAACAGTTTCTGGGTCATTTGGGGTCTATATTCTCTTCCTCCTGTAGGCACAAGGGAAGCATCCACCTTTGTCCCTCTAGTAGTAGCCCTGACTGTTTTTTATTAGTCTTGGGTATTTCTGGGGTCTCTGGGTCATAAGGGATATTGTCATGATGTGGAGGGGGCATAGTCAAGCATGGTCCCATGGGTGCTAGGAGGGGTTCCACAGGTGCCGTTGCTCCTACAATGCAGTTATCTTGTCTCTCTGACACCAATTGGTCTTTGGAAATGGCCTTGGATGTTATCAAAACTGCCTTGACTCTGTAATTTTTAAATAAGTCTGGATGGTGCCTTTTTCCAGCCCAATGTAGAAATAAAGAGACAGAAAAATCTAAATGCGTCCACAAACCTTCTATGTAGGATTCAGAAAGGAAGAATGTCCATGGATGGCTATTACTGCTCTCCTGTCATCCTTAGGCCTTAATCCTCATCTAACCATGCCAAGCTCAGATTCACACAGGGCTTTTAAAAGAGTGTCCCATTTTAGGTGTGGGCAAAATTGACACGCATTCATTGGGGGTGCCTTACAAAATCAGGATGGGTTTCCCTAGAACCTCAGTATAAGCTGTGACCCTGGCTTAGTCCCACTTGCATTGCAATAGGCAGTGAGAGCCATTTCCCTATAGGGTGTGAGGCTCCAGGTCACTTACTGGCCACCACTGAGCCTAAGCAATCTCAGGAGAGGTCCAGAATACCTCCTGTCTTCCCTATACTAGTTATAGGGATGATTCTCCTCCTTCCTCCTTATGTGTCAGTTGCGCCCTCAGCAGAACCCTGGCCTTTTCTATAAGAAGACTCAGCAATGAGAGCCACAGGGATCTCTTTCCTCTGGGCCCTGGGCACCACTCCTTTGTTATCTGAGTCCTGACTGCCTGAGACCGGAACAGGAGTGACTACCTTTAATGCTTGGTATTGCATTGAATTTGTAGTTGACTTTTGGAAGAATGGCCATTTGATGATATTTATTCTGCCTACCGAAGAGCATGGGAGATCTTTCCATCTCCTAAGATCTTTATTAATTTTTTTAATGTTTTGTAATTTTCCTTGTAGAGGTCTTCTACCTCCTTGGTTAGGTTTATTCCCAAGTATTTTATTGTTTTGGGGATGTCATGAGCAGAAATGTCTTCTGGATTTCTTTTTCAGTGGATTTATGTTTGGCATACAGAAAAGCTTCTGATTTTTGAAGATTGATTTTGTATCCAGACACTTTGCTGAATTTGTTGATCAGTTCTATGAGCCTTTTGGTTGAGTTTGTTGGATCTTCTAAGTATAATATCGTCATGAATGGGTGTTGGATATTGTCAAATGCTTTTCAGCATCTATTGAAATGATCATGTGATTTTTGTCTTTAGTTCTGTTTATGTGGTGGATTACATGGATTGTTTTTCGTACATTGAACCAGCCTTGCATCCCTGGGAGGAACCTGACTTGGTCATAATGTATGATTTTCGTGATGTGGTTTTGAATGCATGTTGCTAGTATTTTGTTTAAAAGTTTTGCATCTAACTTCATCAACGATATAGGTCTGTACTTTTCTTTTCTTGAGCTGTCTCTATTTGGCTTTGGTATTAATGTGATGTTGGCTTAATAGAGTGTATTTGGGAGAGTCCTGTTTCTTTCTATTTCATGGAATAGATTGAGGAGTATTGGGATTAGTTCTTCTATAAAGGTTTTTAAAATTCACCTGGGAAACCATCTGGACCTGGGCTTTTCATTGATGGTAGGCTCTTTATTGCTGCTTCAATCTCTTTGATTGATATTGATCGATTTAAATTTTCTATGTCTTCTTGATTCAACTTAGGAAGGTTGTGCATGTCTAGAAATTTGTCCATTTCTTTTAGGTTTTCCATTTTGTTGGAGTATAGTTTTTTCAAAGTAGTTTCTGATAATCCTCTGGATTTCTGTGCTTTTGGTGGTAATATCCCCTTTTTCATCACTTATTTTAGTAATTTGGATTGATTCTCTCTTTCTTCTGGTTAGGTTGGCTAGTGATTTATCTATCTTGTTTATTTTTTCAAGGAACCAGACTTTGGTTTCATTGATTTTTTTGTATTTTTTTTTGTTCTCTACTTCATTGATTTCTGCTCTGATTTTAATAATTTCCTGTCTTCTACTGGCTTTGGGCTTAGACTGTTTCTAGTTTTCAAGGGATCTGAGGTGTGTCATTAGGTTATTTGTTTGGTGATTTTCTGTTCTCCTTATGTGGGCACTCAGTGCTATGAATTTTCCTCTTAATACTGCCTTCAGGGTGTCCCAGAGATTTTGATATGTTGTGTCTCTGTTTTTATTTGTTTCTAGGAATTTCTTAATTTCTCCCTTTATTTCTTCTCTGACCCATTCCTCATTCAGCAGTGTGGTGTTCATTCTCCACATGTTTATGAGGTTTCTCTAGGTCTTCTTATAGTTGATTTCTAGTTTCATTCCATTATGATCTGAAAAGATGCAGGGGAATTATGTCACATTTTTTGAACTTGCTAGTACTCACTTCGTGGCCTTGGATATGGTCTATTTTAGAGAAGGTTCCATGAGCAGCTGAAAAAACGTGAATTCAGCTGTAGTTGGGTGGAATATTCTGTATGTGTCTACTAGGTCTATTTGGTTTATGCTGTTCCTTAGATCTGAGGCGTCTTTACTGAACTTTTGTCTTGAAGATCAATCTAGTGGTGTGAGAGCTGTGTTGAAGTCTCTCAATATTATCGTATTGGGATCTATGTGTGATTTAATGTCATGAAGAGTTTCTTTTAAGTGGTTGCACCTATGTTTGGAGCATAAATGTTGACTATTGTTATGTCCTCTTGCTGGATTGTTTCTTTTTCCAGTAAGAAATGACCTTCTTTGTCTCTTCTGATAAATTTAGGTTTGAAGTCTATTTTTTCTGATATCATAATTGCTACTCCTGTTTGTTTTCGAGTTCCATTAGCGTGGATTACCTTACTCCATCCCTTCACCTTTAGTTTGTGTGTATCTTTACTTGTAAGGTGTCTTTCTTACAGGCAGCATATAGATGGATTGTGATTTGTAGTCCATTTTGCCACCTTATGTCTTTTGATTGGGGAGTTTAGGTGTAATTATTGAGAGATGGTTTTTAATTTCTAACATTTTGAGTTTTAATTTCTGTTTGAGGTAGTGTTTGTTCTTTGCCTAGTTGTTTGTTTGATAGATATCACTGTTTCTCTGGTTCTGGTGTTTCTTTATTATTTCTTTTTTTGTAATTAATCTCGTTGAGTATTTTCTCTAGTGCTGGTTTGGAAGACATAAAGTCTTTCAGCTTCTGTTTGTTTTGGAAGGTTTTATTTCCCCATCAAATTTGATAGATATCTTTGCCAGGTAGATAAATCTTGACTGGAATTTGTTTTCTTTCAGAGTTTGGAATATGTTGTTCCAGGCCTTCCTGGCTTTCATGACTTGGTTTGGCAGGTCGGGAGTGATTCTTATTGGTTTGCCTCTGAATGTTACTTGGTCTTTTACTCTCGCTTCCTTTAAGATTCTCTCCTTAGCCTCTACATTAGTCAATTTGATTATTATGTGGTATGGTGAACCTCTTCCCTGATCTTGTCTATTAGGGGTTCTATATGTTTCCTGTATCTGTGTGTCGACCTCTTCTTCTATGTTTGGAAAAATTTCTAATATTAATTCTCTGAATAGATTATTGATTCCTTTGGTTTCAGTTTCTATTCCCTCTTCTATGCCTATTATTCTTAGGTTTGCTCTATTAAGACTGGCTGAGATCTCTTCAATGTCCATTTTATGCTGTTGAATTGTTTTTTCTAATTTATATACTATGTGTTCATTTTTGGAGAGGTCATCTTCTTATTTATTTATTTATTTATTTATTTTTGCGGTACCGGGGATTGAACCCAGGGACGTTCTACCTCCGAGCTACACTCCCAGCCCTATTTTTTATCCTTTATTTTGAAACCGGGTCTCACTAAGTTGCAGAGGGTCTCACTAAGTAGCTGAGGCTGGCCGCAAACCCAGATCCTCCGGTCTCTGCCTCCCAAGTACTGGGATTACAAGCGTGCGCCATCACGCCCGACTTGGAGAGGTCATCTTCTAAGAGTGACATTCTGTTTTCCATGTGGTCTAGTCCATTGTTGATGGTCTGTATTGATGCTTTCATTTCAATTATTTCATCTTTGCCTCCTTCAGAGCTTCTTTTTGATTCCTGTTCAGGGTGTCAGATTCTTTGTTTATTTTATCCTTCATGTCTTTCAGGCTCTCTCTGAATTCATTTCTACTATTAAAGTTCTGAATTGTCCTTCTGGCAATCTTTGCACTTCTGTGTTGTGGATTCTGTTTTGTGGGGTTGTGGGAGTTCATTGTTTCTTTGCTACTCTTCCTTTTCATGATTTCAGGTTTCTCATGTTTATACCTTTGTTGCTTTTGGTTGCTCTCTCTCACTCTGTAGTTTTCCTATGTCTAATCTCTCTCCCTTTATAGTTTCTTATTCTGGAGGTAGATAGTTGCTACTAGGTGAGCCTTAAAGGTGAATAGCCTTTACTGAATGGTTATTCTCACTTGCTCAGTATAATGTCCATTTTTAGGCCCAATTCTTGGTCTCCTTCAGTGATTGGGACCCTTTCTTGGTGCCTCTCACTACCCGTTCAGGCAACCAATGCCGCTATTGCCCCTCTCACTGCAAGTGTGGGTCCCCATATTCTCCACTTGGGCTGTCCCTATGTCTCTGTCTACACTTATGGCAGGTGTCACCAGCATGGGGCCCTGGGCTTGTGTCTCTCTTTGCCTACAGAAGCAGCGGATGTTGCTTTGACCTAATTCTGTGCAAACACAGAACTCCAGGTTTTCCACAGAGAGGGCTGGTTTGGTCCAACTATTCCCCAGTGATTGAGATACAAATCTCAGAGAGATCATAACATGGTATCTCCCTTAGTCACCACCTTGGAACCCTCCCCTCTATAAGGATTTTTTAAATGTAAGGAAACCCAATAAATAAAAGGAGTACCACAACTGTATGTCCTGTGGTGATCCCTGCAGACTCTATAAGGGTGCTGCGACCCGTGGACTACAAGTCTGTCCCACCCAAATGTCACCAGGGACTATTTGCTTATCCACACATCTACTGCATCCCACAGCAGACCCCACTCCCACCTACACCGGGGCAATCTGCACCATCTCAGACCCCGCGAGTCCCTGTGGCCATGCTGGGTGGTCTCCCCTTGGGGCAGCTCATTGACTTATGGTCTCATTGAGCACTGCTCTTAATCACTAGGGGGTAGGCTTAGTTGCTGCCGCAGATTTTGGTCAGGCCTCCGGGCACTGGGGACTCTGCCAAGTGTGGCTCGAACTGCTGCTCACTTTTGTCACTGATCCTCTGCAGTTGCTGGTTTTACAACAGGTCTCTGACTTCTTTGTTGGTGGCCTGCAGAAGCCACAATGCCGGTAGCTGCTGGCGCAGTATGACCAAGTTGGCGCTGCTGCCACTTCTGCCAACTCAGCAGTTTGGGTCTGTGTCGTGTGTGGAGCGAGTTGCTACTCGCCTTCCCTGCTGCTATTCTGCAGTTGCTGGATTCACAACAGGTTGCTGGCATCTCCGTTGGTCTTCTGTGGAAGCCACAATGCTGGTAGCCGCTAGTGAGGTCCTGCCAAGATGGTGCCACTGCAGCCGCTGTCACCGCTGCCATTTGGTCTCTTTTGAGTGTGGAGCAAGCTGCTGCTTGCTTTCATCTCTGCTGATCTGCAGTTGCTGAACTTACAACAGGTCTCTGGCTTCTCTGCTGGTGGCATGTGGAAGTCACAATGCCGGTAGCAGCCGGCGTGGTTTGTCCAAGATGGCACTGACACTGTTTCTTAGGTAAGGCACTTGGAGCATTTTACTTTCCTCTGTTTTTATTCCATCACGTTTCAAATTTTTTGTTGTTTAGTTCAAGTTTTTGTTGCTTTTATTCTCCTGTCAAGAAGTTGCTTTCACAGTGATTGAGATCCAAGTCTCAGAGAGATCATAACATGGTATCTCCCTCAGTCACCTCCTTGGAACCCTCCTCTCTATGAGGATTTTTTAAATGTAAGGAAACTCAATAAATAAAAGGAGATATTTATTGATATGAGGAGGATTAGGGAGTAACAAATGATTTGTACAGGATAAAACTCATTTAAAAGTTTTTTAAGTCACATTTAATGCATTGATTCTATGCTTGAAGCAATTATTTTTTCTTAAGATATTAATCTGCTCTTGGTAAAAATTTACAAAAACTAGCCTAGACAGTAAAAGTTTTGTATTTTATTAAAATAATTTCCAATGTTCTTTATATTTAAAAAATAAGGTATACTGCTCTTAGAAACATTTGTGAAGAACTAGTTTAAGAGGAAGGGTTTTATGTTTTATCAAGATAGTTTCTGGTGTTTACTGTCATTGTTAGGCCTTTGATTACTTAGCAAAATGTATCTTAGCAGAGTTAGAGATTATGTCTCTGTGTTTTACAGTCTGTTAAATGACCACTTTATAACTCAAGTTAAATGAACAACTATTACTTTGGGTTCCTGTAGTATATTTGACACTCTCTATATCTGGGACTATAGATGTATATACATCTGAGGGTTAAATACACTGTGTATCCAAAGTTTAGTTAATGTTTCACAAAAGTGTATAAAGTTTAAGATATATAGGTTTCATAAAAATGCAAGGTAACCCATAAGTGATCTCTTATGCAATGTGCATTGTTTCTAAATCTTTGACTGAAAAGAATGTTTTATTATTGTACATAAGATAATAAATTTGTTGGTGATTATAATACTGTTACCTAAACTTATAAAAGGTCCAGAGCTATTCTTTGATTTTTCTCAATGCTATTAGCTTACATAGACTTATAATTACAATCATCTTACTGAGTCATTCTAAATTTTATTCCAATAGTAAAATTAACCTATACATTATCTTCTATGCAAATGTGATATTAATGATTATTGGCTTCTTTGACAGTTAAATATATTTGTGTTTCCTAAGTATCTTCTTTATGCAAAGACCCAAAAGGCATTTGTTTTGTTCCTAATAATTCTGTTTTGTGTTTGTCTTATAAAAACTGTGTAACTGCTGTCTGTTAATGTTTAACAGAAATACAACACCCAAAGAGTGTTTTGAGATGATAGCCATCACCTACAAGACAGCTTAAACGGACTGGTGAGATTAACACTCATGTGTTCAATAGCTGAGTCTTTGAGAACAACCAGGAAATAAAAAAAGCCCAGAAAGAACCAATATTTTAGCCTTGCCCTCCAAAGTCAAATAGGACCCAGGGGATAACAGGACCTCACTAAGGGCCCTACAGCTCTGACCCTCCAAAACAGGGGGATTATGAAGGCCCCAGAGACTCAGAGCAACCAGCACATATTCTACAAAAAAGGAGGGTGATTGGATAGGGAAATGTCCCCCATATGTCAAGGGAAGCCAAATGGTCAGCCAGACCATGACCCATCCAGGCAGATGGCACAAGTTGTTGAGGGAAAACCTCACAAAGTCCCTAAGAGTAACCCTCAGGAGCCTTGACTGACCTTAACAGTAAAATAATTTTATAAAAATTTATGTTTGTCCAACATAGGGCTACCTACTTGGTCTCAAATACCAAGCAGGAAAGTATAACCTAAAGCAAGTGTGCTATTCTGGAGTATAAAGAGAGCCATACTCATGGAGTTATTTAAAAGACCCCCAAATAATTACATTATAATTTATAATGATACTTCTGTTTTTTAGACTGACAGAAGAGATATGTCACTGATGCCCAAAACTATCTCTAATGGAGTCCTCATAAGATGCCATAAAACTAAATCTATCCCTCTTGATGTTTTGCAAGTCCAGAACCACTGGACACCTAAAGGAAAAGCAAGATGCTTAGTTTACAGATGGCTCTGCCAAGTATATAAATACAGAAAGCAGATAGAAGTGGATAATCCTTATAATAACCAAATTATTAGTACTAATGGACAGGGTGATATTAGTTGATATGCTAAATTGTATGCTGTATTTTTTAAAAATGTAGCATATATTAATTATTTATATTACGATCAGCAGAGATTTGTCAATTATACCTGAGGTGCCACCAAGAGAATAGATTAACAACTAGATATTACCAGTAAGATGACCTGGGAAGACCGTTTAGCTCTAGATATGAATTAACTGTGCATACTAGAGATGATGATCCTTATAATCTCTTCTTGTTAGACTCCTTTGAGAGTGAAAGTTGCCATATGCTAACAGAATTTGAAGAAAAGAATAGTAATGTATAACAAAGAGGTAGGAATTGTGAGAATATAATTAAGTCTTTTCTATCAAAGGATTAGCTTAACTCCATTTTGTAAAACTGCCATTTTGTAACTTTGTATACACACTCATCCCTGCATAAGTTAGCATTTCTTTAAAAATTGCAAATGAGGGCCAGGCGTGGTGGCGCATGCTTGTAATCCCAGTACTTTGGGAGGCGGAGACCGGAGGATCAGGGTTCATGGCCAGCCTCAGCTCTCTCTCCCTGTCTCTCTCTCTCTCCCTCCCTCTCTCTCTCTCTCTCTCTCTCTCTCTCTACTTAGTGAGGCCCTCTGCAACCTTGTGAGACCCAGTTTCAAAATAAAGTGTAAAAAATAGGGCCGGGGGTGTAGCGCGGAGGTAGAATGCCCCTGGGTTCAATCCCCGGTACCGCAAAAAAAAAAAAAATTGCAAATGAAAATCCCACCCCAGCATCCAGTTCTAGATGAACTAGCCAATTGCAGTCGCATGAGACTGTGGAACCACAATCCCAGTACTTGGGAGGCCGAGACAGGAGGATCACAGGTTCAAGACCAGCCTTATCAATTTAGCGAGACTCTCAGCAACCTAGCAAGACCCTATTTCAAACCAAAAAATAAAAACTTCTGGGGCTTTACCTTGGAGGTAGAATGCCCATCGTTTCAATCACCAATACTACAAAAAAACAAAAACAAAAACAAAAAACTGGGCAAGTTTCTAGATCAATGTGCTTGCATACCTGGCTTCCCTGGTAGCAAGACACTTTTTGCAAATGTAAAATCACCTTGCTGAGGCATTTTCGAACATGTGCCTTTATTTATGACACCATGGAAATTTATTTCTAACAGCAGTAGAATGGACACTATTATGATTTGGCCATAAAGAAGGGAGTTGTGAAGTTTTAATGTGGGTAAATTTTGAGCGCATCAAGCTTAATGAAAAAAGCCAGGAGCAGGAAGATAAATGCCACATGGTCTTGTAAAGGGGTACGCATGGCCAGGCAGGGAAGTTCAGTCTAGGGGTACCAGGGCCTCAGGCAATAAATTGGAAGGAAACTTCAGTCTCATTGGTGGGTAGGGGTAGAAGGAATTGGGGTTTAGATTACATTTAGGTTGACATGACACAGTGATAATTTGTCAGTTTTCTGGATACTCTTCACATTTCAATCTAGTGGTGGCTTATTTTAGTTGTCAACTTGATCAAAAGAAACCCAATGTGGTGGGTACATATCTATAATCCCAGTACTTGTGAGGCTGAGACAGAAGGATCTCAGGTTCAAGACCAGCCTTGGCAATTTAGCCCCTGTTTCAAACCAAAAATGTTCTGAGTGTATAACTTGGAGGTAGAATGCCTCTGTGTTCAGTCCCCAACCCCGTACACACACAAAAACAAGAGATATATAGAGACCTGGTTAAGCCTTATTTTGTGGGTGTGTCTGGGAGGTGTAAAGTGCCTTGACCATGTGGGGAAGACCCACCCTCATTGTGGGTGTCACTGCCCAGCTAGGGGGCAGAGGGACAGGAGAGAACCAATGTAGGAGGTGAGCTGGTCTCTTCCCAGAGTTGGAACAGCCCCTTTCAGCTGCCTAGGACCTGGAAGCCCAGACTCGCTGGCCTTTGGGTCAAGACCTGCACTGGCAGCCCCAGGTTCTCAGGCCTTCCCCTGGGACTGGAATTACATCCCCAGCTACTCTGAATTCCTTTGGACTTGGACTGATTATATATATATATATATATATATATATATATATATATATATTTATATATATATTTGAAATATATATATATATTTATATATATTTGAAATATATATATATTCATATATATTTGAAATATATATATATTCATATATATATTTGAAATATATACTGTGAAATATATATATTATATATATATATATATATATGTATATTTGGTTTTCACCCTGTGATAATGTTCTTTTGTATGCTAATGAGCCAACAAAGGCCTGATAGCCACTAGGAGCCTGGCGGGGGCAGCAGGGTGGGAGGTACTCAGAACACCAAGGCTGGATCAAAGATGGGACTTTCAGCCACACCCCAGCCTCCTGGGAGGGAGAGTGCTGAGGGTTAAGTGGTCACGAAGGGCTATGGATTTCTTCCATCAGGCCTGCATGTTTAAGCCTCCTAAGACCCAACTTGAAGGGGACCAGCAAGCTCCTAGATCAGGAAACAAGTGCAGGTTCCTGAAAAGCACAGACCTGAGAGGGCTGAGAGCTTCTCCACCCTCCCAAGCCTGGCCCTCTGCACCTCTTTATCTGTGTCTTCTTGATACTCTCTTGCTCTCCTCTGTTTTTTTGTTTTGTTTTGTTTTGTTTTGTTTTGTTGTTTTTTGGTACTGGGGATTGAATTCCAGGGTGTTCTACCTGTTAGAGTCTCAAATAAAGGTGATTCTATCCTATGAAAATGTGTCATTTTGCGAGTCTCTTTGCTGACCAGAAATTCCCAAGTCTTACTCAAACACACTCATCTGCCTACTTACCGATATGTCCCCATTATCTTGCCTAAGATGTGCATGACAAGCTCCCTGCTTATCACATCCCTCTGCTAACAGAAAATTCCCATTGTCCTATTAACCAACCAAATTAACACCCCTAATAACACCACTAGCAATGGATAACCACTACTGACCCTGCCCCATAGCCTCTCCCCTTAAACAACCTATATAAGCTTCTAGTCTGTAGGGTGACATAGGCTCCATCCTTTCCTGGAGACCCCCATCTGCATGTTTTATCCTAATAAAGCCTGTTCTGCCACAGAGCCATCTCGCTTCTCCTTCCCCCATCCCCACCCCCAAACCTTTCACTACCTCCAAGCTATACCCCCAGGTCTTTTTGTATTTTATTTTGAAACAGGATCTCACTAACTTGCTGAAGCTGGCCACAAAGCTGCAATCCTCCTGTCTCTGCCTCTCAAGTACTGGGATTATAGGCATGTGCCACTACATCCTGCTATTAGTTTAACATATCAAATTAATTTGGACTCCTTTTGATGTCCTCATAATTTGGGCAGTGTTACACCCCTGTGTGTGGTTTCAATGACTCTTGCTTGTGAAGGACGGGTTCCTAATGTGTTTTCCATTTGTTTTGAGCCAATCCTGAACATGACTGATGTTCTCTTTGAGTACACCAGTGTGGCCTCAGCTGTGGAAAAGACCAACCCCAGTCATTTTATTTGCTTTTCTTAGGTTACCCCCAAATATCCTTCAGTCTAGAATTGCACTCTTGTTCATTTGTGTTAGGAAGTCTTCCACTAAAAAGAGAGAAAATCCAGGTGTGGTGGCACAAGCTTGTAATCCGAGTACGTGGGAGGCTGAGACAGGAGCAACACAGGTTTACAGTCAGCCTCAGCAATTTAGCGAGGCCCTCCACAACTTAGTGAGACCCTGTTTCAAAAAATTAAAAAATAGAACTGGTTCTGTCATGGGGAGACATGCTAATTCTGAGGGGTCCTTGGCCTCCATGATGAATAAGAATTTCAACACATGCCATCAGAAAAAGGCAAAGGTTTAATTAATTTTAGAAAGGTGGGGATACAGGTTGGGGGCCATCTCAAAAGGGGGAGAGCAAGTCTCTCTGCACACATCCATCCATCCATCCATCCACCCAAGCAAGCAAGAGAGCGTCCACGTGCTTTTGCAGTTCTTTTATAGGAGGGGGTAGGTAGGGTCGCACAGTGGAAGGCAGGACTTCCTATTAGTCCTCAATTTCCCTGGCAACAGATAGGCGGTGGGGTCTGACATTTGTCCTCCTCACCCACCCTATTTACATTAAGCATCTCAGGTGTGGAGAGGAGCCATGTGATTAAGGGTGTGGACTCATGAAGGCTTCTGCCTGACTGAACACACCCTATAGGGTGAAGTTAGATTACGAACTTTCAAATTTTTTTGGTGGTACTGTGGGTTGAACCCAGGGACATTCTACCTCAGAGCTACACCCCCTGCCCTATTTTTTATTCTTTATTTGGAAACAGGGTCTCGCTAAGTTGCAGAAGGCCTCACTAAGTAGCTGAGGCTGGCCATGAACTTGGATCCTCTGGTGTCAGCCCCCCAAGTACTGGGATACAAGTGTGTTCCACCACACCCAGCTCCTATGTTCTTTTATTTTAAAAATATGTTTTTTCACTTTTAACATTTAATAAGAACTAGCTTAAAGATTGCATTTTATCAAGATAATCTCTTGTGTTGATTGTCTTTTATTAATTAGCAAGCTGCATCTTAGCAGAATCAGGGTTTAAATGGCTGTATTTTACAGCTGTTTAATGATTACTTTGTAACTCAGGCTAAATGAACAGCTATAACTTTGAGTGGCTATATTTGACACCCTATATATCTCTGACTATAGATGTGTATACATCTGAGGGCTAAATATGCTGTGTATCTGAGGTTCATCTAAATGTTTCATAAGAGCTTATGAAGTTAAAGGTGAAGGGCAAAAAACAACCACACCAGAGACAACCATGCAGCCAAAAGATTTATTCAAGCGGCGGGGGTCAGCGATGGGGGGGGGGTCAGAAGAAAGGCAATCAAAGAGAGAGAGAGCGCGCACCACCGCGCTTGGGATTAAATACAGGCTTAAGCTGAGTTGGCCCGTTGCCATTGGTTGACCAGACCCAGTGTTGCGTCTTATTGGAGACCCGCGTGGCCTTTAAACTTATTGGTTGGTGGGATGGCACATGCGCCAGAAGCCTGAGTGGTTCCCAGGAAGGGGCGGGATCATTTTGGGAAGCAGTAATTAGGCATGGGGGTAGGGTTGTGAGGAAAACCCCCTCGGAGAACCGGTTCAATCCATCATTCCCCACTTTTTGATAGTTTGGGAATTGAGCGTCGTGTCTTTCCAACTACTTCCTGCTGTCAAAGGGGGTGACGGATTGTGGAGTTGGGGAAGACTGGGCTGACCCGGTTCCAGGGAGAGGAGAATACCCAAAAGAATACCCAAAAACCCTGCACCAAACGTGTAGATTTCAGCTGGAGTAAAGTCTATTAGTGTGCCCTGTAGCCATAGGTCTGCCAGCATGGTTGTCCAGTCTGCAGTTCCCGTGGAAGGGGGGATGAGCCAGCTGTCCATACGCAGCGCATCCAGGAATAAGCACCATCTTTGGTAGAGCATTTTGCTGGTAGGTACCTGAGCATGAGAGGAAAGAGAGAAAGGGGAAAAGGAAAAAGAAGAGAGATGGAGTGGAGGTGGCCTGAGCCTCCGCCAGGGTTTAGGTTTTCCATGGATCATCCTGGAGTGAATAGGAGCCTGCAGTTGACAGCAGCTGATAATCCCCAAGGAGGAGCTGGTTGAAAGTTTGGTTAGAAATTTTGTTTATTTGGGTTTGTAAAAATTTCATAAGGCAGGGGAGGAACATGCAAAAGAGGAATATCCCAACTAGAGGACCCATAATTGGCAAGAGCCAGGTTAGGATTGGATTGTTAAGGGATTCCCATATGTTGGAGTTAGGCCCCAAGGAATCCTCGAGAAACCTTTTTCTTATATGATGAAGGTTTTTGATGTTTGTTTCTACTACCTGTGACTCGTTGATGTAATAGCAACAATCTTCTTGGAGAAAAATACAGGTCCGACCTTTTTCGGCTGTCAATAAGTCAAGGGCCCTTTGGTTTTGCAGGGTGACTCCAGCTAGGAATGTGATTTGACACTGAAGAGAGGCAAGGGATTGGGCGGTCTCCTCGATTGCACTTTGCATTTCGGCCTGGGGATTCCGGGTCTAGATTAGTATATTGTTGGAAAGCCTTTGTCTGTGGGAAGTCGTCGAAGTCGTCAAGAGGAGAACAGGAAGGTGTGGGGTTGGGTTGATAGGCAAGGAGGACATTCTTGGGAGAACAAGAAATACACAGAGCAGGATTGGAACGGAGAAAGGAAAAAGCCTGAACATAGGGAATCTCTGCCCATTTTTTTTGATCACTCACAAAAGTTATAAAGGTCCCTGAGAAGTGCAGGATCGAGAGACCCATACTCGGGCCATTTGTTTTGGTTGTCTAAGGGATAAGTGGGCCAATCCTGAGTGCAAAATTTAATGAGTCATTTAATATCGGGAGTAAGGCTGAGGGTGTTTAAATTGTTTAGGAGACATTTTAGGGGGGAGTTGGCCAGGAGGGAGGAGGAAGTCCCCATGGAGAGGACTAGTCTAGTGGGCGAGAGGTCCCAGCGGACCGGAGGACAATGGGTCACCAAGCACTCGGATTTGGAGGTCCCAGTGGACTGGTAACGAGGGAAGACCCAAGTCCAGAGAGGGGCCTCTCCACCCCCGCAGCCGAGATGAGGAAGAGAAAGTGAAAATAAGGATTTTAACTTGTAACAATTAACAACCAATTGTGGTGAGGAAGGAATTTAGCCTGTAATTGAACACAAGTAATCAACTGTGACGGCTCAGTACAAGGAGTTTAACCTGTACCTGACTGTGAACAATTAATGGTGATAATCTACTACTGTCAGACCAGCCCGAAGGAGGTTTAGGAATCTAAAGGTTAAGCTTAAAACTCCGTGAGGTCCACCACGACTGTGAAGATCTGGGTGGGGTGCGCTCCTCCCCGTTCAGGCCAATGCTTGGGGCAGCTGGACGATCAACAGTCAGCACCCAGCGAGAGACCTGACAGGTTTTTGAAGTTTGGGGATTAAGGGAAACTCACCTGAAGGAAGTTTAGGAATTTAAGAGCTAAGCTTAAAACTCCGAGAGGTCCACCGCGACCATGAAGGTCTGGGTGGGGTGCATTCCTCCCCGTGTGGGCCAATGCTTGGGGCAGCTGGATGATCAATAGTCAGCACCCAGCGAGAGACCTGACAGGTTTTGGAGTTTGGGGATTAAGGGAGACTCACCTAAAGATGGCCGATGGTGGATGCAAAGCA
>PVJS01012911.1:30712-43118 GCA_004027185.1 Glis glis
CGCCGCCACGCTTGGGATTAAATACAGGCTTATGCTAAGTTGGCCCATTGCCATTGGTTGACTGGACCCGGTGTTGCATCTTATTGGAGACCCACGTGGCCTTTGAACTTATTGGTCAGTGGGATGGCACGTGCGCTGGAACCCTGAGCAGTTCCCAGGAAGGGGCGGGATCCTTTTGGGAAGCAGTAATTAGGCATGGGGGTAGGGTTGTGAGGAAAAGCCCCTCAGAGAACTGGTTCAATCCATCAAAAGATATATGGGTTTTACATACATACAACCTAGCCAATAAGTGATCTCTTTATTCAATGTGCATTGTATTTATACCTAAATCATATAAAATGGTTAATAAAGTTACTAAAACTTATGCATCTATGTTTAGTCCCATTCCAAAATCCATCATTTAAGACCTGGTTTACATCTGTTTACTTTGACTGAATAAATGTTTTATTGTTGTATAAAAAAGATACCAATGTACATCCAGTAGTAAGTTTATTTTTATTATTAATACTATTCTGTAAAGTTATAAAAGCTCTAGAGCTACTCTTTTTTTTTTTTTTTTTTTTTTGCGGTACCGGGGATTGAACGCAGGGGCGTTCTACCTCCGCGCTACGCCCCCGGCCCTATTTTTTTTTATGCTTTATTTTTGAAACCGGGTCTCACGAAGTTGCAGAGGGCCTCGCTAGGTAGAGAGAGAAAGAGAGAGAGAGAGAGAGAGAGAGAGAGAGGAGAGAGATTGATCGATTGTGTGCGCGCATGCGCACTGAGGTTGGCCGCGAACCCGGATCCTCCGGTCTCCGCCTCCCAAAGTACTGGGATTACAAGCGTGTGCCACCACGCCCGGCTAGAGCTACTCTTTGATTTTTTTTGTCAGTGCTCTTAACCTACATAGACTTGAAATTATAGTTATCTTTTACTGAGCCATAAATACTGAATTTCACTCCAATAGTAAAGGTTAAGGTTAATATATATGTTAATGTCTATGTAACTATAATATTAATTACTACTGGCTCCTTTGTAAGTTAAATATTTCCTAAGTATTAAATGTTTCCTAAGTATCTTCTAAAATTAAAAGCTTAAGGAAACACTTTACCAAGCTGATGTCCTCTAAACAAAAATTGTTAATAATGACATATCTTTTAAGGTTTATATTTGTGTATTCCTAAATTGTATTATGACTATCTTCAAGAAAAGATAATTAGAGGTGGTGGACCACTTGACATTCCAAATCATGCCACTCTGATTAAAAATTGGGTATGTATGTATATATATGTATTGGGTATATACGTATATATACATATATATATACATACATATATATATACATACATATATATACATATATATACATACATACCATATATACATACATACCAATATACATACCAATATACATACATACCAATATATATATATGAATTCAAATTTAAATGGGGATTCATTTATGTCAACAAATATAATCAGAACTATTATACAAACTAGATTTGATTTGTCCGTAACAGTTTTGTTTTGTATTTCCTTGTATGTCTTTATAATTGTTGTCTATAAACATTACAGATGTACAACTTTAACAGAATAACCTAAACAATGTTTTAATAGCCATTACCTGGAAAACAGGCTATCATATTAACACTTATTCATTAAAAAGGACTGATGAAACTGACCTTCTGGGTGTTCAGAAACTGAGATGGAGAAAAATCAGGAAATAAAGGGGCTAAAAAGAGAACAGCCAATATTTTGGCCCTAGCCCTCCAAGGTCAAATAGGACCCAGGGGAAGACCTCTCTAAAGCCCTGAAACTCTGGTGAATCATCTGACCTCCCAAAATAAGGAGATAATGAAGGCCCCGGAGACTGGGAGTCACCAGCACATACTCTGCAGAAAGGAGGGTCATTGGAGAGGGAATGTCCCCTACGCTTCAAGGGAAGTCAAATGGAAAGCAAGACTAGGGCCCATCCTCCAATGCACAACGTGTAGAGGAAAAGCCTTGCCAATTCCCCAGGAGTAACCCTGAGGAGTCTTGACTGACCTTAAGGGCAAAAATTTTATAATTTATGTTTGCCCAATATTGGGTTAACTACTTCGTCTTGAACACCCAGCAGGAAAGCATAAAAAAAGAAAAAAAAAACAAGTGTGCTATTCTGGGATAAAAAAAGAGTCATACTCATGGAGCCATTTAAGAGACCACTGACATAATTTACTTATCTTTTGACTTTGGCTTCTCCTTATATTCTACATTATAATTTATAACGGTACTTCTGCCTTTAGGCCCACAGAAAAAAATATAATATGACACTGATGCCCAAAACTTCTGAGTCTTTATAAAATGCTATAGAGCCTGGCATGGTAGTGCACACTTGTAATCCCACTAGTTGGGAGGCTGAGACAGGAGGATCACAGGTTTGTGGCCAGCCTCAGCTACTAAGTGATGCCCTCCACAACTTAGTGAGACCCTGTTTCTGAATAAGAATAAAAAATAGGGCTGGGGGTGTAGCTCAGAGGAAGAATGCCCCTGGGTTCAATCCCCAGTGCCACAAAAAATATATATAAATAAAATGCTATAAACCTAAACCTGTCCCTCTTGAGGTTTTGCCGGTCCAGGACCACCAAACAACATAAAAGAAAAAATTCCTATTCCTCTAAGGTACTGGGCAGGTCCTGTTCAAAGTAAAAAAAAAAATTAAAATTAAAATTAAAAACCCATTTAAGTTCCCCTATGTACTATAAACCAGGAATCTTACTTCTTTCCACTCCTGTGGAACCTTTGCCTTTAGATTATGAAAAATTTCTTTGCTAAACCCGGAAACTTAAGATGCTTAAAGAGTTAATGGGATGATACAGGAGGATTTCAGATTCTCTGCCAGCCTCAGCAACTTAGTGAGGCCCTCTACAACTTACTGAGACCCTGTTTCAAATTAAAAGATAAAATTGGGCTGGAGGTATAGCTCAGAGGTAGAATGCCCCTGGGTCCCATCCCCAGAACCACAAAAAAAAAAAAAAAGAGTTAGTGGTGTCGCCCATAAAGTGGGAAAAAGGATACCATAATCTTAGACCTAAAGAAAAGATGCTTGGTTTATAGATGGCTCTTCCAAATATGTAAAAAGATAGATAGCAGAGGCATATAACCTTTATAGTAAGCAAATTATTAGCACTAATTGACAGGTCATTGCAGCCATGATGCTAATTGTATGCTGTATTTTAGGCATTGTGCTGTATAACCAAATAGGTTGGCTATCTGTCTTCCAGTTTAAAATGCTAAACGATGGATGGTCCAGGATAAAGATATATCTAAGAAACTTGTACCCTCAATAATATCATGAATTTTTGAGCTGAAAATTTTATCTATAGATGGTCAGATCACCCAATGCAACCCCAGTATCCTGTTGGCTTTCTATGATGACTGTGAGTTTTATGTAAAAATGACACTCAATAAATAATTATTGAATTAAATATTTATGGATATTATCACCCCTATTTTCTATATTTAGCATTCAACAGTGATTTTCAACATTCTTGTGTGTGTAGTATTGGTGATTGAATCTAGGGGGCATTCTGACTCTGAACTACACTCCCAGCCCTATTTTATTTTTCATTTTGAAACAGGGCCTCACTAAGTTGCTGAGGCTGGTCTGGAACCTGTGATCCTCCTGTCTCAGCCTCTCATGTACTGAGATTACAAGCATGTACCACAAAACCCAGCCAATTTTTAACATTTCAAGAGCAGAGACCAAGAGACCTAGGATCCCTAAGGATCAACATTAAGGGGCACACAGTGGGGAAACATGCAACCAGAACATCAGAGACCTTCATCCACAAGAGATGAAAGGCTAAAGCCAGATTAAAATATAGAAAACCAAAACCGTGTTCACCAGGTAAAAGCAGACAAAGGCAAGTACCAGCGTCAGGACCGTGTGCACGGCTCTGGCCTCGGGGCTGCGTTTGTGCTGTATGGGGCTGTGGATGTGCTGCAGTCTCTGGCGGTGTCTGTGCAGGAGAAGCACCAATGAGCCACTGGTCCCCACCATGACGCCAATGAACATGGCATCATGGGTGAGCCGCAGGAAGGCGATGCCTGCAAAGGGACCTGAGTATGAGCAGAACCACTTGCCTTGGGTGTCAGTACCATTGCGTGTGTCCTGTGGACCAGCCATCCTCAAAGGAACACTGACATTCAACAAGACAGCAAACACCCAGAAGGTGCAGCAAGAAGAACCAATGGCCTTGGGGACTCTGCCTCTGATCCCTGCCCAGCCTGGGGTCCTAGAAACAAGAGTGAGGAACCTATAGGTGCTCAGGACACAGGTGGAGGACAGGGATGGGCTGCGAGCCACCAGGTGGATGTAATACACCAGTTTGCACCCAAGACTGGACAGGGGGTTCCTGAGAACAAAGGCCGCCATCATGTGGGGTTACCCAGTGGACAGAAGCGAGGAGTTGGCCACGGCCATGTGTGCGAGGATCACCTGCATGGCCCGCAGTCTGAGGCCGAGCAAGGCTGGGGAGACGTTGTGGGAGAAGAGGATGGCATTGGCCAGAGTCCCAACCCCCACCTGCAAAAGCAAGATGGTCTTCAGAGCCACTTCCCTGGGGTTCTCAGGGCTTCCTTCTGAAAAGACTTGAGAAGGCGTCAGAGAGGCTGCAGCGAAGGCTGGGCCAGCGATGACCCAGATCTCTTCCTAGTTTTGGTTGTTTTTTGTTTTTTGTGGTTTTTTTTTTTTTTGCGGTACTGGGGATTGAACCCAGGGGCGTTCTACCTCCGCGCTACACCCCCGGCCCTATTTTTTATACTTTATTTTGAAACCAGGTCTCACGAAGTTGCGGAGGGCCTCACTAAGTATCTGAGGCTGGCCGCGAACCCGGATCCTCCGGTCTCAGCCTCCCAAGTACTAGGATTACAAGCGTGCACCACCACGCCCGGCCCTTCCTAGTTTTTTATATCAGATAATCATTTTGGCCTTTTCTTCTCCAGAGAATGGAGACACCATCATAACCCACAAGAGGGCCTTCACTCACTAGCTGTGGTGGTGCACACCTGTAACCCCAACACTTGAGAGGCTGAGACAGGAGGATCACAGGTTCAAGATCACCCTCATCAATTTAGAGACTTAGCAACCTAGGGAGACCCTGTTTCAAAAACAAAAACTAAAAAGGGCTGGGGTTATAGATCAGAGGTAAAATGGTCCTGACTTTAATCCCTAATATCACACACACACACACACACACACACACACACACACACACACTACATAGAGCACCTCAGCCAAGAGAACATCCTACTGACACCAACCACATATTTTACCATTATGGTTTTGGTATTTATATCTACTTAATTTGATAATCTGACTCCCACCAAAATGCAAGATCCATGATGGTAGGAACTATGTCTTGTTCAACAGTGAGGTGAAGCCGGGTGTGGTGGCGCACGCTTGTAATCCCAGTACTTGGGAGGCTGAGACAGGAGGATTGCAGGTTCACGGCCAGCCTCAGCTACTTAGTGAGGCCTTCCACAACTTAGCGAGACCCTGTTTCCAAATAAAGAATAAAAAATAGGGCTGGGGGTGTAGCTCAGAGGTAGAACACCCCGGGTTCAATCCCTGGCATCGCAAAAAAAAAAGTGAGGTGAAATTGTAAGTGTTAAATAAATAAGCACTTTATGATTGGATAACTGAAGGGGGCACTGACATGGACATGTTGGGCCATAGTCAGAATCCATCCCCATCTTGTCTGTCATCATAGTGAATTAACTTAAGATAATGAAATGGAGTACATGCAAAATCATGCTCAAATTATAAGTTTACCTACCTCATTAAAATTGCAAGAGAAACTGGGCACAGTGGTACACACTTGTAATCCCAGTACTTTTGAGTCTGAGACAGGAGGATTGCAGGTTTGATAATAGCCTCAGTAACTTAATGAGACCCTGTTTCAAAAAAATAAAAATAAAAAGGACTGGGGATATAGCTCAAAGACAGAATGTCCCTGGGTTCAATCCCCAGTGCCAAAAAAAATAGAGGGTCCCATTTCTAATCAGTTAGATAGAAATATGAGCAATACACCCACACACTCACATACACACATACTATACACCATTCACATAAAAGGAATCCAGACGATTTTGGAGAAATGCTGGCACAATGGAACCTACTGCAGTGGAATTGGAGAAATAAAAAATAATTATCACTTCCAAGCCAGGCACAGTGGTGCTCCTGTAATCCCAGTACTTGGGAGGCTGAGACAAGAGGATTGCAGGTTGGAGGCCAGCCTCAGTAATTTAGCAAGACCTGAGGAACTTAGCAAGACACTGTCTCAAAATTAAAAGGGCTGGGGGAGCAGTTCAGAGGTAGAACATTCCTTGGTTCTATCCCCAGTACCAAAACATCCAAAAACAAAACAATAAAGTCTTCCAGAGAAAATACCTTTTTTTTTTTTTGGTACTGGGGATTAAATTCAGGATTCTACTTTAGAGCAACACCCCAGCCCTTTTTTGTTTGTTTCTTTGAAACAGGGTCTCACTAGGTTACTGAGAGTCTCACTGCATTGCCGAGGCTGGAATTGAACCTGCAATCCTCCTGTCTCAGCCTCATGTTGAGGGCCATCTTAGCCCATGCAATGAGGTCACCATTCTGGACTGGCTCAGCTGGGTACATAGTACATTCTGAGTGGAAATTGTCAGCATGCAGACAAGCCTCCTTAGACTGTATGAGACCAAATGTGGACTTTAATGACCTTCTATTCTCCCTGAAATGTTTACTTTGCCCCTTCCTACACTTAGCTCATGACTGTCACACCCTAAACCTAGCTCATGATTGCCTTTTCCTAAAAACTTAGCCCGTAACCCTAAACTTAACTCATGACCCCCTTGCCATTTGCTTTGTTTAAACCCTTAATAAAGAGCTGGGTGTGGTGGTGAAGACTTATAATCCCAGTACTTGGGAGGCTGTGACCAGAGGATCCAGGTACACAGCCAGCCTCACCTACTTAGTGAGGCCCTCTGCAACTTAACAAGACCCTGTTTCAAGATAAAAAATAAAAAATAGGGCAGGGGGTGTAGCTCAGAGGTAAAATGCCCCTGGGTTCTGTAATACCCCAAGTTAGCGAGAAAGCACAGAGATCAAGGGAGACCAGGAGTAAGATCAAATTGAAGCCATTTATTTCTTTTAAGCTGGCGGCCAGCAGTCAAGAGTGGGTCTCAAAGAAGACTCCAACAACTGGGCGCTGGAGTCAAGGTGAGCAGGGTTTTTAAAGGCATACAGCATTTGTGGCTTAAATACTGATTTAAAAATAGCACATACAGCTTATGTTATGGTTACATAAAGGGTTGCATACATCATGCATCTATAACCAATCAGCTATTTCCAACTAAACTCTAAATGGGAGGGGGTTTACTTATCAGCAGAATCTATAGCAACAGAAGCCAAACATTATGCAGTTAATATTATCTCTGGGTGAAAAGTTCAGTAAAGTTTAAAACTTCTCATTTTGGCAGAACAAACTGTTGCTTGAATTACAAATTTTTCTTTTCCTTGGGTGGAGTTCTTAAGGGGGTTTTTGTAAAATGGAGTTACTTCTGCTTTTACACTCTGTGTCTACAGTTCAATCCCCAGTACTGCAAATAAAAAAAAATAAAAAATGAAAAACCCTTAATAAAAAAAGGATGCTGTCTGCAGGAGGTCAGGAGAATTGCCTGGTTCCTCCTCAGCTGACCCTGTTATTAAAAGTAATTTTGGACCCAAAGTTGTTCATGTGAAGGACTTCAGCAAGCAACAATCACGGCATGGGTCCTTCACAACTGGTGTTCCAATGTAGAGTGAAAAACCTTAGAGTTTGAGTGAGTTACTCGTATCCCTTCAGCTGCCAAGGTCATGACCAGCTTGGGAGGGTAATCCACGGTTGAGACACAAAGGGGAATGATCTATTTCATATGCCGCATTATTATAAATTGTTTCGCAGCTTGCTCCCAAAAGAGGAATCTTCTGTCAGTCAGTAGACTGTAAAGGAATTATTAGTTTGGGTTACAGAAGCCTGCCCTTGGTTCCCCAAGGAGGGAATATTAGATCCTAAGGTGTGGGATCGTGTAGGACAAACTTTGTAACATCGACATCAGGGAATGAAAGTACCAGTAACCATCTTTTATCCTTGGGCTGCAGTTAAGTCTTGTTTAGAAACTTTTCGTGAGACCCAAACTTTCTCTGTCATTAACAGGGAGACCCCTCAAAATGTGCCACACCATGCTGCCCCTCAGCCTACAGCGCCTCCTGAGCTGGCTTCAGGAAAGAATGAGAGTAAAGATAACACTATCTTTTCTCCTCCGCCAGCTCAGTGGTCTCCCAATAATTTTTTTTTTTTGCTATCCTCTTTTTTTTAATTGGTGAATTCCAATAATCTTTTTAAAACTATAAAAAAGGGATTAAATATGGGACAAGGTGATAGAGATCCTGTTTACCAACAAATCATGTCTGTCCATCCTGTTATACAGGGTCCTGATCTGTTGTCGCTCTCTAGTGGAGCGGAGACCCCAGGAAGATGTAACCATGCAGAAATCAGGACATGGAGGATGTAAAGAAGGAGACTAGCTCCAAGCAAATGCATATTTATTAAGAGCAACAGACTTCTTTTATAGACAGAATCCTGGGAACCTCATAAAGGAAGGCACTAGTCTAATCAAACCACCATGTATCTTCTTAAAACAAAGCTTCTAAGAATTAAGACACTAAGCAGTGTTGTGCTTATCACTTTTTCAGGGAGCAAGAGCAAGAATGTCATGAAACTTGGATCCTCTGAGGCCGTAGCCCCCCTCTATGTTCCGTTTCTCATCAGAACAGGCTGTGTTCTTGCACAAAGTATGTTTCCCGTTAGGCTTGGTATGCCAAACCTAGAGACACGCCACGTTCTTAGAGGACAGATAACATAGATCAGGCAGCTCCAGTCACCTCAGATCACCCACAATTCCCCCTTTTTTTGTTTATTAAGCAACTTGCTCTACATCTAAACAAGATTTTGACACATGGGGTCAACTTTTTTATATTTAATAAAAGTATATAAGATAAGCAAGAGTGTAATATAAATCAGCATTCTAGCCCCAGCACTTCTAACATTGTGGGTTAGACTCTGAATGTATGCATGAGGATCAAGTCTACTGAGCTTGTCTGCCAACATGGCAGCCATTTCATCAATCTCTGTGTTGGGAGGAAACTGTTTACTAAAAATCTCAAATATATCACGCTGTAATTGTCTAATTTGTATGGTAGCATTACCTCTTCGTCCCTTTAAATGTTGTTGAATTTCTTTTTATTTAATCTGGCTATTATTATACTCATAAGGGGTAACACAAAAGAAGACACTAGTCTAATCAAACCACCATATATCTTCTTAAAACAAAGCTTCTAAGAATTAAGACACTAAACAGTCTTGTACTTATCACTTTTTCAGAGAACAAAAACAAAAATGTCATAAGACTCGGTTCCTCCGAGGCCGTAGCCCCCCTCTATGGTCCGTTTCTCATCAAAACAAGCTGTGTTCTTACAAAAAGTATGTTTCCCGTTAAGCTTGGTATACCAAACCTAAAGACACGCCACATTCTCAAAAAACAAATAACATAAATCAAACAGCTCCAGCCACCTCAGATCACCCACACTGATCCAAATAATTTGCAGCGAATTTTAAGAAAACATGTTCCTTTTGACTTTAAAATTTTAAAAAGCCCTCATTCATTCTTTACTGATCCCTGCTTAAAATAATGTTTGGCTTTTAAAATATAGTGAGGGATACATATCTCAGACCTTAAATTTTTTTTTTACATATTAGATAAATAAAAGGCAAAAAAAACTTTAAAAAATGAGGAAAAACTAGCTCTGGTTGTCTAATTTGACTCTAATGTAAATTAGAATATAAAAGTTTATTCTAAAAACATCTAAATATTTAGGTTTTTTCCCCCTAAAGAATAAGCAGTGGTAATGTCTGATGTACAGTCTTCCTCAAGGTGACAAGTGGCCACCTAAATCATTTTATTTAATGTCAGCCTTGACTGGTAGACTCTGCCTCAAACATCCTCTGCTGTATAAGTTTTAATATTTGTGTCCATCTTATACTCTGTTGCTCACTGGCACAGGACAGGTATCTATAATAAGTTGTGTTTTATAATCTAAAATTTTAACCTGGCACACTGCTTAGTGCCCTGTCAGCAAAAAATTAAGATACGTGGCAAATTAAAGCTATAAGATATTTGTTTTCTGTCTATGTATCTTTGTATGTGTAAGTGTATTGTCTGTCTATGGTACCAAACTTGGCTTTCAAATAAATGAGTACTCATAAATTAAACAAAATAATAACAATAATAACAACTAAAATGGATCCAAATACCTTTCAGTTCATATGACTTAAATTCTAAAAAAAGTGAGTTAATTCAAATTTGTTGACAAAAATAAGAATAAAAGAAATTATTAAAAATTATTATGAACATAGCTGGGTGTGGTGGCGCACGCTTGTAATCCCAGTACTTTGGGAGGTGGAGACTGGAGGATCCGGGTTCCCGGCCAGCCTCAGCTCTCTCTCTCTCTCTCTCTCCCTGTCACTCTCTCTCTCTACCTAGTGAGGCCCTCCACAACTTCGTGAGACCCTGTTTCAAAATAAAGTATAAAAAATAGGGCCGGGGGTGTAGCACGGAGGCAGAACGCCCCTGGGTTCAATCCCTGGTACCACAAAAAAAAAAAAAAAAAAAAAAAAAAAAAAAAAAAAAAAAAAAAAAAAAAGCTAAACATCAATTGCTAAAGTATTCTTTGCTTTTTAACATCAGCGAAAGACAATATATTTGAGTATATGTAATATGTTCTTCATATGGGTAAAAACAGACTAAGATTGCTTTCCTTTGGACATTAACTAAATGCAAATTACTGAGTTGAAATTTTTATCAAAATGTAATTCTACAGATAAAAGGCTAAAGAAATTTTAGGCTATGTTTTGATTAAAAACTATTACAACAAAAGGTATTTCATCTTACCTAAAAAAAGTAATTTATCCAAATTTAAAAATTTTTTATAAAGATTGGTTTTAATATAAGGAAACCCAATAAATAAAAGGAGATATTATTAATATAGAGGTATTTTAGTAAGATTAAAGGAAAGAAAAGAGAAAAATGTTTTTAGATGGGAAAAGATATTACATGTTAATTTTTTGTTCTTTTTTATTTATTACATTTATTGGTGCATTGTAGTTATACATTTTGGTAAGTGTCAGGGTATCAGAAGCATGCATGCACACATTGCTCATTTAGCCCTCCCTCAAATCCCACCCCATTCCCTCCCCCTTCCCTCCTTTCCATGCTCAGCATAGTGATCAACTCTGATAAGTTTGTTTATATACATCATGTGCATTAGTGTATTTCCCACTTCCCCCCTCCCATCTCCCTCTGTTAGGTCACCTTCTTTGCTCAACTAACATTTTCTCCTTCTTTGTCTGGAGTTCCTACTAAGTCCCATTCTCCCTAGCTTCCACATATTAGGGAGAACATCCGACTTTTCACTCTTTGTGATTTACTAATATCACTTAGCATAATGTTCTCCAGTGCCCTCCATTTCCCTGCAAGTGATGTAATTTTGTTCTTCTTTATGGCTGCATAAAATTCCATTGTGTACATATCCCATAGTTTTGTGATCCATTCGTCTGTTGATGGACAGCTTGGTTGGTTCCAAAGTTTGGCAATTGTGAATTGTGCAGCTATAAACATAGATACACATGCATTAGTCTGGTAGTTTGGTTTCAAATCTTTTGGATAGATGCCTAGAAGGTATTGCTGGGTCATATGGTAGGTTCATTCCCATTCTTCTGAGGATCCTCCACACTGTTTTCCAAAGTGGTTGCACTAATTTGCAATCCCACCAACAGTGTATTAGAGTTCCTGCTTCTCTACATCCTTGCCAGCATTTGTTGTTGTACGTGGTATGTTGTATGTTGTATGTTGTATGTGTTTTTAACGATTGCCATTCTAATTGGGGTTAGGTGAAATCTCAGGGTAGTTTTGATTTGCATCTGTTTGATCGCTAATGATGTTGAACAATTTTTCATACATTTATTGGCCATTTGTATTTCTTCTTTCTTGGGTCCGGCCCAAGAGTGACGCGAACTGGGCAGGGAGGTGAGCACCGAACGACCTGGACCTTCCCTCCTCCGGACCGGAAGCCATGTCTGGCATGAACTCGTTTATTAGAAAGCACAACTCTCTTTTATAGTACAGGAAGTTCGCAAGTAGTAGGGTGTGGCATTACACTCTCCTGGGATCTATTATAGGTAGACACACCTGTCTATGAGTACGGAAGGAGGTAATTACCTATCACAGCCCTCCTGAGGTCACTTCCGGAACTACCTGCGGAACCTCCCCCTGAGGAATTCGCCAGCGCCATCTTTGCCATTAATAT
>PVJS01012912.1:0-35118 GCA_004027185.1 Glis glis
TCCCTCCCTTCCTCCCTCCCTCCCTCCCTTCCTTCCTTCCTTCCTTCCTTCCTTCCTTCCTTCCTTCCTTCCTTTCTTCCCTCCTTCCCTCCTTCCTTCCTTCCTATTTCTTTCTTTATTGAAAATTTCCCCCAACAAATCTGTTCTGCTTTTAAAATAAAGGAAAAATAAAAAAAATGAGAACAAAACACTAAGTAGATCTTGGACTTTGGTAGGAGGCCCGGCCTTTTAGCTTGCTGGGAAGCTTGAAGGGACTTGGGAGTGGACACCTTCTGGGGGCCGCTGGCCATGCTGTTGGGCCTTCCTGGGACTACAGGGACTCCAGTCCCCCGAGGGCCTGTCGTGTCTCAAAGTCCGGCTTCCCTCACAGCTCGCAAAGACACCAGGAATCTGTGTCAAAGGAAAGAACACTCCGTTCCTCCCTGTCCCATTCTCCCCGTATAGAACCTCGGTGTTCTGGAGGTCAAGGAGCACAGGTCGTCTGTCTCGCCTCCTTCGTGCTGCAAGCACACGAGGCTGCGCAGACATCTTAGCCAGGGTCCTTCGCGCTGGAAGGGGGCTTGGACTGGAGAGAGCCTCAGATTCTGTTTACAGCAAGATTCCCTCCATCTATCACTCCCACGGTCATCCATTTCACCATTTTTATGACAGACAGTAAAATATTTCATGGGAAAATAAGAAATATCCATTTATGCCAGTCACTAGGAATTACACTGCAAATGCCATTCCCCAAACTAATTTGGTTTAGGCTCAGAGAAAATGCCTGTCTGGTGCTCAGAGGGCTGCAGCAGGGAAGCGGGGTGCAGGAGGAAGGACTGGGTGCTGGAGTCAGCTTGGGGAGGCGCTGGCTGTGGGTGCCTGAGTGAGTTCCAGGGACCCCATGGGCCCTGAGTGCTCGCTGGGATGAGGGCTGGGTGTCAAGATTGTCAAAACCTCAGAGCTGAGGTCCAGGAAGAACCCAGGACACAAGACATTAGGTGGGAGCTACCGGGTCAAAGGTGAAGGGTCAACAGAGCACAGGGAATGAGTGTTGGGGTAAACATTTGTGGGGGACATTTTGCCTCCATGTGGACCTTGAGGGTGGGCAGGATGAGTCCCCTTGTCAGATCAGCAAAGGGGAGGCTGGGGCCAGAGCTTCTGACCTGTCACCTGCTAGAGATGCAGCACCCAGAGTGACAGGTTTTCTAAGTAACACCTTCCCCCAAATTATTGCAATCTGGATAAAAGATGCATGGATTCTAAGAGTAAAAGAAAAACTGTAAAATCAAAATTAACAGATGTTTAAAAGCCCACAGAAATGTCCTGTAGCCATGTGTGGTGGCGCATGCCTATATTCCCAGTACTTGGAAGGCTGAAACAGGAAGATCACAGGTTCAAGGCCAGCCTCAGCAACTTAGCAAACCCAAAAATATAATGACTGCTTCAAAAATACACAATAAAATAGGGTTGGGGGTATGACGCAGAGGTAGGATATTCCTGCTGGGTCCAATCCCCAGTGTCAAATACATACATACATACATACATACATACATGAATAAATACATAAAATAGGGCTAGGGTGTAGCTTAGAGGTAGGACACCCTTCAATCCCCAGTACCACAGGGGGAAAAAAAAGTACTGTAATGACCAGTCACATCAGCTCACAGGGTACTGGTGGTGTTATTTATTTATTTATTTATTTATTTATTTATTTATTTATGTAGTACTGGGGATGAAGCCCAGGGAAGCGCTACCTCTGAGCTATACCCCCAGCCCTATTTTACTTTTTTATTTTTTAATTTTGAAACAGGGTCTTGTTAGGTTGATGAGAGTCTCACTTTTTGTTGAGGCTGTCCTCCAACCTGCAATCCTCCTATCTCAGCCTCCCAAGCACTGGGATTACAGGCGTGCACCACCATGGCCTGCTCTGGTGGTGTATTTAAACTGGAGGTTCTGCTGAGGAATCTCCGTGATGTAAGAGTCCTGAGTCCTCAAAGGTCTTAAAGGGCCCAGGAAAACACAGAGCTTGACTATAAATTCCACTCCCCAGCCTTTAAAAACACAATTCCTAGCATCTCTCATGGGGAAATCAGTGCTCACTGGATGGATTATTAGGAAGCCAAGAGGAGGGTCCACAGTATCTGGGAACACTCCTATAATATTCACAGCCTTTCCATTTTGGGAAATTCTGTTTTCTGTCTTCAAAATATGTATCAACCCATGGGTCCAAATCTGACCCCAGTCCCACAATGTGATTCCCCTTACCTAGTTGCTGAGGCTGGCCTTGAACCTGCGATCCTCCTGTCTCAGCCTCCCAGTCCTGTGATTACAGGCATGCACCACCACGCCCGTTGGATTCCCCTTACTTATGGGTTACTTATGGGTTCGTCTTCTGCTGGGAACTCCTGGGATTCAGTGAGTCTAGCTGGAGGGGTTTGGTAATGGCTCCTGGGCTGCGTGCATTCTCTGTGCAGTTGTGTTGAGAGGGAGTCACAGCAGAGAAAGTAAAGGGGATGGAGCAGGACTGGGCAGGGGGACCCTACAACATCTGCATCACCCGTGCAGCAGACCCTTCAAGTTCCCCGCCTCCCCCAGGGAGGGAGCTCTGGGCCCAGCTTGCCCCTGAGGAGCCCGGCATCCGGTGGGAAAGGCCAGGCCCTCGTGCCACCTTGCCGGGGCCTTGTCTGGGGTCAGTCTGAAGACGAGCTTGGCGTTGGTTGGCCCAAAGCCCAGCTGGACCCTGAAGGGGCCTGCAGTGGAAGCGTCAGATGAACTCTCCCCTCCGGTGGGACGGCAAGTTGTTTCCAGACAGTTCTCCTCAGCGACGCATCTCATCAGCAGCGTTCCCATCGAACTCCCTGGAAGCCCTGTTTCCTTGGCTGCCATTTCAGTCCATGAAATGAAGATGTTTCCAGGTCGAGGGTTGCATTCTGGGAAGTTAAGATGCCCAAATCTGGAGCCGACTCCTGGCCCAGGGGCGCTGCTGACCCTGCCGCCTCCTTGGTCTTGGTGGAGCCTCCTTGGGAGGGAGTTTCCCGTGCGAGTTTGATGGAGCGTGGCAGGCCTCTTTGTACTGCCTGTGCAAGGACTCTGGGGAGGGGCTCAGCCCAGGGGTCCCCAGAGATACTCTTATTCGCTTAAAGCAATCACCTCTGCAGCCCAGGCATTGTCCTGTGTGGGAGGCAGCAGCCTCCCACCGAGAGCCTCCGGACCCAGAGAGGTTTTGAGGCCTCCAGGCCAGGCTGACTGTATCCGGAGCTGAGCTCCCAGGATCTGCGCTTGCTCCATAATTTCCAACTCGGTGGATGGTCTCTCCCTGTCATATTTGTGGAGAGCTTTTCCGATGATGAGTTATTACAGAATGGTATTTTTCAAAACTTTGCTCTAAAAATATCAGATTTGGAAGCAGCCCTTTAGACATTTCAACGCTGTCCTGTGTCTCTGTTTCAACTCTGCCTACACAGGCCAAAATGGCATACAATTTATGAATCTGGTCAAAGAATGTTCTGGTGTTGAGATCTCAAAAAATCATTAGAAATAGCATTAATTGGCAGTCGAATCATCGTACCACAGGGCCTTGCAGAAGATAAAAGCCATTTCATTGAGGCCATCCAAAGGGTTTGTGTTGGAAGGACAGTGATTTTCCAGGATGACTTTCCAAAGCACAGCTCCCATGGGGCCACGTCATTTCTCTTCCCAGACCTGTCTCCGCTCTCTAGTCCACGGACCCAGAGCCTGTCATGACACTTGCAACGTAGGGAACTTGTAAAGCATACAAAGAAGAAAAGAAAATAGAAATGTCTGGTTTTCATAGTTCCTTAACTACCACACATGAGCTATGAAGTTTTTTTTTTTAAGTTCTGTTTTGCTTTCTGACAAATTATCACATTTTCCCTCCTTTCAGTGGATGGATACTGTGACTCCCCCTGCAAATCTCGACTTTGAATCTCAATCCCACTCAGACGTCGAGACGAAGTAGGAGGAAGGCCCCCATCTCTGGAGGTCACCGTCCCACTGCTCATCGTCCCAGGCAGTGTGGGCGTCCGTGGAAAAGGTGCAGGACTTATCCCTGAAGGTGCCGTGTAAACGCTGACACGGGTCCGAGAGTGCTTAGAGAGAGAAGCTAGACGAAGCTGAACTTTTTTCAAAGTTGATTTTGGCCAATGGCGAACGAAAAGTACATTTCTCTCTCCAATATAGAATGCAATATATCAAATGCAAGCCATTTCTGTCAGGACACTTTCACTGAAGATTAACTATATAGTGTTACGCTCCTTTAGTCAGGCAAAAAGTGAGTTTTTATAACATGTAGCATTACACAGCCTCGGATGTGTGTTCTTGATTTATAATTGAGGGTGTGTTTTCTTTAAGCCTATGCCTATCACCACCACTGCAGTTCAATTCTTCCCTCTACAGGAAGGAATTGGTAGGAAAATAAATGTATTTGTTTCCTGAGGCTGCTGTAATAAATGGCCACGAACTGGGTGGCTTAAACAAAAGAAATTTATTCTTTCACAGATATGTTGGGCAGAATTCAGAAAAGAAGGTGTTCTAAGGCCCTGCTCCCTCTGAAGTTTCTAGAGAAGAATCCGTCTTTCTCCTTCTTTCCATTTCTGGCAGTCACTGGAATCCCTGGCATCCCTCAGCGTATACATGACTCTCCCTCCAGTCTATCCCTCCATCTTCACATGGGCATTTTGGCTACAACGATCTCTCCTCTGTGTCTCTGTACCCTAGTCTCCCCTTTTTATAAGGACACCAGCCATTGGATATCTCCTCCCTAACGCGTATGACCTCATCTTTATTTCATTATATCTGCAAAGACGTTATTTCCAAATAAGGTCATATCCATAGGTGCCTGGGGTTAGGAGTTGAACATATATTTTTAAGAAATACACAATTGGACCCACAACAAAAGGACAGGTGTAGAATTAAAAGGTGACTAAGTGGAGCTGGGCACAGGGGTACATGTCTGTGATCCCAGAGACCCGGGAGGCTGAGGCAGGAGAATGTTAAGTTTGAGGCAGAGTGAGCAACTTAGTGAGGCCCTGTCTCAAAATAAAAAATAAAAAGGACTGGGGGTGTAGTGCCCCTGGATTCAATCCCCAGTACTGCAAATAAGCAAACAAACAATATGAAAATAAAATGATGGGTCTCGGTGAACAATCTCACTGCTATCATCCAAAAGACCTGACCACACAACTCAGAGGAAGGAAGATTTATTTGCTCATAGTTATTTTTGGAGATTCCAGGGTTCAGTTCGTGTAAGGCCAGGGTCCCCGGATCTCAGTTCATGGCGGCAGGAAGCAAAAAGAAGAGAGCGCACAAGGGCTCTGCTCTCACACCATGGAGGCTGGAAGCAGAGAGCAAGCAAAGGGAGGAGGAACCATATATAATCCCCAAGGCCGCAGCCCCGGGGACCTGCCTCCTCCAGCCACACCATCACCAACCGAGGTTGCCACCCGGATGAACCCATCACAATGGATTTTTGTACTGATGAGATAACCCTCATGACTTCGTTATGTCAAGCCTGAGCTCTTCAGGGGACATTCTATTTCTGACCATAGCACAGTGACTAAGCAGGGGACAAGACATCAAAGAACAAGAAACCAGCAGGCACAAAGGAACAAGTCGCTGGACCAGCTTTGGAGATGGAGGCTCAGGACAGAGTCCTTAGTTTGTCCCCCAGCCCAGGGACTGTGGATGCCCTGTTGTTAGGGAGGATTTGAGCCACGCTCAGACGCCTGACTGAGGAGCAGGTGACAAGGTGTGACATGGAGGTGGCAGGGAGCAGAGGTGTTTATGCAGCAGATCCACCCACCCGCCTCTTAGTTTCCTTGCTGGCATATACATCCATTGCTGCAGTGCCTGCATTCCTGCTGTGAGCCAACACACCAATCCCCACAGTCAGAACAGCTCTCAAATCTGATCTACCTGGCTCCCAACAAAGATTTGTGATGCTATACAAGTAATAACTCAGACAGTCTGTGTTCTTCAATTTGGTGGGGCCAAGTTCTGGCCATCCCCTGGGGGAACACACCCATAGAAAATGCATTTTCACATGAAAGATGTATGCTTTCTGAAATTACAGGACACATCTTAGATTGGAATGCTGAGAAAGTTAAAAGTTGCCTAGAAGGGAAAAGCAGATTTTGTTCTTTTGCTTTTATGTCACCTTTGGAAAATTTTATCCTATTGTTAATAAGGAACCCTGAAAAAAGAGAGAATATGCCATTTCCTCCCCTGTTTTGTGAGTGTTTTTCATTAATTTCTCCCTTCAATCAGTCAAAGGAACTTACAGAATCTCAAGGTGACCGTGTCAGTCTGCTCGGGCTGCCATGGCAAAGCCCTGAAGACCGGGCAGCTTAAACCACAGATGTGTGTCACAGTCAGGAAGCTGGCCGTCCAGGACCCAGATGTAGCAGGACCGGTTCTCCTGAGGCCTCTCTCCTTGGCTTGCAGACAGCGGCCACGCTGCTATGACCTTACTTAACCTCGATCATCTTTTCAAGGCCCTGTCCCCAAGCATGGTCACATCCTGAGGAAGTGGGGGTCAGGATGTCAACATATGAATTTGGGGGACATAGCTCAGCCCATAATGGTCACGAAGGAACATAGAGACAAATCAGCCTGCTGGCCCGCTGCAGACCAGCGCGCCTTCTGCATAGCGCCTAGGCACGTCTCTGGTATCAAGTCCAGAAGTCTTAGGGGCTTAAACTAATGAGGTAGATTTGTCATGCACTTTACCTGGTCAACGGGGATCTAAGGAGTTTTGATCCACACTGTCAGACCTGGGCTGATGGCAACTGAGAACCTTCCAGAATACATGGCCTGCCCGAGGCCATGGCTAGGGAAACAGCACATGGACAACTGAGGTGAACCAGGCCACTCCTGCCACAGCCCACAGCCCAGAGCCTGTGATCCGTCCACCTAATCTCAGGGGCTGGGGACACAGGTGGCACGTGAGCATCCAATGAGCACCCACCTCTGCCGCGGCGCGGTAGAGAAGTCCAAGTCTTTACTCTGCATAATTCTGAAAATATTTTACATTTTCCTCTCTTTTTATTTTGTCTGCGGTGGGAAAGATAAAAAGTAAGTGAAACATGAAAGTAAAAATATGGACGTGTTAACAGCTCCCAAGATGTTGTCATAATGTGTTTTAGTCTGTGTATTTTTCCCCCAACAAACATTGTATGATGGGCAACTTGGTGAGGTGCCCAGGACCCGATGGCAGAGGACACCATTTCTGACTCAAGAGCTTTCAGTCCAGGGGTACAAACAGGCAAGGAAGCAAGCGACAGAATGAGAGCCACCCTGGAGGAACGGAGGCAGCTTCTCAGTAGAGAGGAGACGTGCTTGCTCTCCAGGTCTGCAGACCGTGACTGGAGCTGTGCCCGAGCCCGCATTCCCGGCTGTCCTGCAGGTGTGAGTGTGCTGTGTGGTGCATGGTTCATTTCTTTTTTCTTTTTTTTCGGTACTGGGGATGGAACCCAGGGGCATTCTACCTCCGGGCTACACCCCCAGCCCTATTTCTTATTCTTTATTTTGAAACAGGGTCTCACGAAGTTGCGGAGGGCCTCACTATAAGTAGCTGAGGCTAGCCGCGAACCCAGATCTTCTGGTCTCAGCCTCCCAAGTACTGGGATTACAAGCGTGTGCCACCACACCCGGCCGCATGGTTCATTTCTGAGCACCCCGCACTGAGCACGGTGAGGGACGCATGCATATGCCCAGCACACCTGTTCTGCCCCATCTTTCTCCCCTGCTCTTTGTGCCTGGTGGCTGACTGGTGTAACCCAGGTGGGGCTCCTGCATCTGGCTTCTGGCTGGGCTCAGTCATGGCCATCCCTGACAGGGGGATGGAGGAGGCAGCAGGAGAGTAAGATCCGGGCTGGCGCGCTCCTGCTCTCTCCGTGGGGAGATGTCTCCTGCCCTCCCTTCCGTGTCATCGCCTCTCCCTGTGGCTCTTCGACAGGCCTTCTCCTGGGCTCCTGGCTCTGCCCCTTCCTCTCCTTCCTCCTGGCCTCGGGATGTGTATTAGTCTGTGTTGCATTACTATAACAAATGATCCGAGGCAGCCTACTTTACAAAGCAAAGGCTTATTTAGCTCACAGTTTTGGAGGTTGAAGGGAATCAGCTCTTCTCTGAGGGTCCTCTTGGTTGTACCTCGTCACGGCAGGAGAACATGTGTGAGGGAGATCACATAGTGAGCCTGGAAGCCAGAGGGAGACTGGGTACCACGATTCCTTCTAAGGCAGCACCCCCTATTCACCTAGGGACCACCTACTAGGCCCTATCTCTTTTTTTCTTTTTGGAACTAGAGATTGAGCCCAGGGCCATTCTACCTCCAAGCTACATGCCCACCCCTTGTTAATTTTTATTTTGAAACAGGGTCTCATTAAGTTGCTGAGGATCCCGGCAAGTTGCTGAGGCTGGCCTCAAACCTGTGATCCTCCTGTATCAGCCTCTCAAGTACTGGCATTACCAGTGTCTGCCACTGTACCTGGCTAGGCCCCACCTCTTAAAGGTCCACCACCTCTAAACATGACCACACCAGGGACCAAGCCAACAGCCCACGTACCTTTTGGAGACATGCTCAAACTATATCCAAACCATAATAGGTTGGGGGGGTAACTGCAGCAAAGGAGCCGCTCACTCAGATGAGGATAGTTGGGGGGGGGGCTGACCACAGCTGCTTTTTACAAAGGCGTGGCTTAGTGGAAGAGCCCAGCAGGGTGGCCACTATGACAGGGTTTCTGGGTAGTCCCCATCGCAACCCCATGTGACGCAGCCTCCAGGTGGAAACCCATGGCTTCCCTACTATTCTGATAATGTCACAGTGATTCTATTCCATGTCTCTCTCTTCCCAGTCATCGCCCGCCTCCAACTGGTTTAAAAACAAGATGTTGGATTAAATTGAAGCAGAATCGTGAAGTTGCTTCCTCGAGCCTCTCTGGAACCCGGCCAGCTGTGCGTGCTTGGACTCATCTTAAACTAGGAGAGTATCGGAGAAGACGGAGCCGTCGTGTGTCTCTGTCCTACCTCCTAACAGCTGCACAGAGGATAAACACACGGTGTCGGCTTGCTCCTTCCAGCTCTGAAGATCAAATTCCAGGTTCCCGAAAGGACAATACAGTTATTTATGTAATGAGGTAAAGACAAACAAACAAATGAAATGCCCCACTGGCCCCAGGATTCGTCTTCAGGCGCTACCTACCATGAAGGGCTGTGGTGGCGCGTGGTGGGGACTCAGTGCCTAAGGAGCGCAGGACAGGGCACGGTGTAGGGCTTAGGTGAAGTGCGGGCTGCCTCCTGGAGAAATGAGCCCAGGGTGAGGCTCTGAGGCCTCGCGAGACATGGAAGACTGCTGTGCATAGGTGGAGAGGAAGGAGGAGACAGTGCGAAGAGACTCTGGACCTGCAGGAGGAGAGGCTGGTGAGACTTCATGGGTCCCGTAACTGAGGAACATTCGAGAACAGTAGCACATATGACTCACCTGAAAATTGGTGTGTTGAGTGTATGGAATTCCTTCTACCATGTCTCATTTCCACCGAGCTCACACATCAGTGAAAACTATATAACACCTACAAATGCTTTGGGTGGAGAGCTTCTTGTTTTGTGTCGTGCTATTCGTTTATGTGTGTATGTGTTTGTGCGCAGGGATGAGTAAAGGAAGCGTGGATTCCAGGTGTAAGCTTCTGAGGACTTTGGAGTTCAGTAGGACTGACATGGGAGGTTTCAGACAATGCTTTCCAGTCTCCAGGGAACGCCAGGAGGCTATATTTTGGAGACAGTTGTGCACATGAGTGCGCTCTAAGTTGGTGCTTTCTTAAGGGTGGACCTAATATTCCTGACACTTCACCAAACACTGGGGACTGTGGTGTGACTGATGGCCTTGGTGGCCTACACAGCTGTTAGAGGAGCTGACTCGGCCCTACAGATTCAATCTTCTCATATTTATCACTCCCCAGGCAAAGACACAAATCAAATGCCCCAAGTTAAGGTAATACTCCAGGCAGAAGAGTGAAATTTGGACACTCCAGTTTACTACCATGTCAAGAACTGTTAGAATATTTGTCATCGATTACACACAAAATAGTCATTGTAATTTAAATAATATGCCAATCAGAAAGCAAGTGGAAAAACGTTTTCTTACGATTAACTATCATACTCACCTTCGAGCAATACAATGGAAGTGTTTTTAATTTTCAAAACAATAATTTTAACTTATTACAGCATGCAGGTGTCACAGGTTCACTGCAAGGGGATATTAGAAAGCAAGGATAAGGAAAGAGAAGAAATTTGGGAATCCCTATCCCTCAAGGTGTCTACTGTCCGCATTTCTGTGAATATATTCAGATTATTTTCTAAGCATGAGTGTGCTTCCCCATAAAAGTTAGATCTCAGGGACACACTGTTTGGAAATGTCTTTTATTCACCTGACAATAGCAGGCTGGTATAAAAGCATTGTTCCTGGCTGCAGAGTACTTCATCTGACAGATGATCCACTGCCACCCAACAGTCCCAGGGTCGCTGCATGTTCAGCTTGTTTATGACTTTTCTATGTTACTTCCATCTTGATTTCAATGATCATTATAACAACACACCCTGCATTATGTTTTTTAGAAAGAATGCCAAGGAATATGAACCTAAGGTCAAAAAACATACACATAGTCAAGCTTTTGATATTTATGGCTAAATTGTCTCCATCAAAGTCGCACCAAACTAAATTGTGATCGATAGTGTTGGGATGTGGGCGGAGCAGAGTATCTTCCTATTGTGTAAACTACAACTAAGTTTAAATTTTCTTTCATACAATCATTATTCATTTATATTTATTTCGTGTAAATTTCCTGAGAAGACTTTTTTCCTTAAATTAGTGTGCTTATGTTTTCTGTTTTAATCTTTTTTTTATTCTGTATTTATTATTTGTATCCTGCTTCACAGAGGTTTTGGCATAGTTTATTGTTTTTAAGAAAAGATTTAAAAAATAAAAATGAAATTTAAAAATAAAGATAGACCAGCCAGGTGTGGTGGCACACACTTGTAATCCCAGTACTTGGGAGGCTGAGACAGGAGGATCACAGGTTCAAGGACTGCCTCAGCAATGTAACGAGACCCTGTTTCCAAATAAAAAATAAAAATAGGACTGGGGGTATAGCCTGGAGTTACAATGCCCCTGGGTTCCACGACCAGTGCCACAAAAATAAATGAATAAACAAATAAATAAATAAAGATAGACCAGCCAGGCATGGTGGCGCATGCCTGTAATTCCAGCACTTGGGAGGCTGAGACAGGAGGATCACAGGTTCAAGGACTGCCCCAGCAATGTAACGAGACCCTGTTTCCAAATAAAAAATAAAAATAGGACTGGGGGTATAGCCTGGAGTTACAATGCCCCTGGGTTCTACCACCAGTGCCACAAAAATAAATGAATAAATAAATAAATAAATAAATAAATAAATAAAGATAGACCAGCCAGGCATGGTGGCGCATGCCTGTAATTCCAGCACTTGGGATGGTGAGACAGGAGGATCACAGGTTAGAGGACAGCCTCAGCAAGTAGTGAGATTCTCAGCCACCTAGAGAGACCCTGTTTCAAAAATTAAAAAATAAAAATAAAAAAATAGGGCTGGGGGGGTAGCTCAGAGGTAGAATATCCCTGAGTTTAATCCCCGCTACCACAAAAAATGAAATAAATAAAATAAAATAATAAAGATAGACCAAAAGTAACAAAAAGGACATAAGTGCAAAATAAACCAACATGTCACATGCATAATAATAAGGTAACAATAATAGAGCCATACATTCAGCTCTGAGATTCCCAAAAATGATGCAGAAAAGAAGAAAACTGAAACTTTTCCTTGGAAAAGTGAACATGCCATTTATCAGAAAAATAGGAATTAATTATTCTATTAAACTTAAGGGAATTTATCTTGAGAACATATACAAAGATTTTGGAAATTATTGCTGAAGATGTCTTTAGACAAGAACATTAGATCCCTTGTAGTTATAGTCAGATAATTCTGCATTTTTAGATATGAAAGCAGTTATAAAACAAGCCTTTAATGCATGGCTTCCTGGACTTTGGGTTTTAAAATGTGTGGAGGAAGAGGCAGCAATAAAATCAGTAGCTTCTCTAGTTTTCATATAAAGACATATGTCAATCTCACATCCTATTCATAGGAGACAAAAAATTAAGAAAACATAGCTGGACACGGTGGTGCATGCCTATAATCCCAGTACTTGGGAGACTGAGGCAGGAGGATCACAGGTTCCACGCCAGCTTTAGCAACTTAGAAAGATCCTGCTTCAAAAATAAAAAATAACAAAAGGGCTGGAGGTGTAGCTCAGAGGTAGAATGCTCCTGGGTTCAATCCCCAGTACAAAATAAATAAATAAACAGACATTGTTTATTATAATGATAATTTTATTAATGACCACATTCTATCCCAGCTTCCCCAATAAAATCCCACTAGAAAGTTATGATATCAAAGTAAAGGATAGAAATTTCCCCAAACCGGCAGTTATAATTATAGAAACATATACTCTCATCTCCAGGGATTCATTTAGCTATGGAGTCTTAAAATCTTTGTTGTTGACTGGCGCCAATCCAAGGACTGGTGTTTGGAAAATACACTGATTCAGGAAACTGAGGCCAGGAAGATTCAAGTGCGCTGCCCCAAATTACTCAGCTAATTAATAGCAAAGCCGGGATGAGAATTGCAGACTCCTAATTTCTGACTCCCAAAACAAAAATAATGACTTTCAGATTTGAAGGGGAACAGCAAGGATTCAAGCAGCTGAATTTGGATGCAAAATAGCTGAAGAGGCAAGAAGAGGGCATCCCCTCGTGCAAAGGGATTCGTACCGAGGCTCAGAGAAACCAGAGGAACGTCCTGGATACAGGAGACCTTGCAGATGTGGAGCGGGGTCACAGGCAGCAGCAACCGAGGGACCGCGGTGGGGTGCCGGGAGCCCGGATGTACAAAATAGAATTCAAGGACCAGCTGAAGAACAGAACAGTTGGCCCAGGAAAGACATTATATATGAAGCAGTTGAGGCACAGACGGACTCCGTGTAATTCTGACCATAGAACAGCTGGAAGAAGACTTTTGATGAATAATGAGGATATAGGAAGGATATTATTTGTTGCCCATCCCAGTCCCAAATCCCAACAAATAAATATTCTAAGAAGACCTTTTTAACAAATAGAGCTTCACTTTTGAATAGACGGTGATAGGAAGCAGTAAATACTTACTAGAAGTATTTAAGCAAGGAATGGATGTTTATTTGTCTGGAACACATAGAAATGGAAATATATCATGAGCGTCTAATGTCCTTGTAATGGGAATTTCAGAAGGAAACAAGTAGAAGAGCAAGAACAAAGGAGGGGAAAAAATAATAGAAGAAAATTTTCTTGAGCTGAGAAAATTGCTACTATTCATAGGAACAGGGCCCACTGAGCACTAAGAAGGATTCATGAAATAAAAGAGAAAGACAGAAAGATCAATACCTAGGGGAGGGTGCTAGTGAAACTTCAGAACTCTGAGGATAAAAGCTACTAAGAGCTTCTCAAAAGAAAGGACAGCTAAGATACCTATAAAGAAATTTAAAAAAAATTTTAGACCATCAGATTCCTTAACATCCTGCGATAATGAAAAGCATCAAAAATTTAAAAAACAATGATTTTGAACCTGCAAATTTATACCTAGCCACACTATCCATCAAGTGAACTCAAAATAACATTTTCAGAGGAGCAAACACAGAAAATATATTCCCCGTGTACCCCAAGTCAGTTACAGGGAAAACAGTTTAAAGAACCAGTAATGTGGAATGAGAGAACGTCCCTCACATGGCTCTGACTAGAAGGCCCTGAAATTGTCTCTTACTGAGACAACTGAACATGGACCCGGCAGGACTTAGAGCGGTCCAGGCAGGCCAGCTTAGTATAATGTGTCCTTCTTCGTGGGCCCATTTAAACAAGTTGGTGAGATACAGTCTTCTGAGCCCAATATAGAAACTTCCTATCCATAGTGCAAAAGGGACTTAGTTCCAGCCGTTGGGAGGGCTGTTGGGCGGCTCATGGCAAAGCTCCAGGTGGGGTGAGCAGGCATTCACAGTTCCTCAGGACAGCCAGTTTATGCTCCTCAGACCTGAACCTGCCTGGCTGGGATGCCAGGTTGTGTGGTCACCCCACCCCTAGCTCTTTTGGGACTTGTTATATTTGGACTGACTCTGAAACAACATGAATTCACCCCCCCCACTCCTGTCCTCCCCATCAGTCCTGGTCCAGGGCGGGATGTTTAGAGTAAAATGGGGTGTGTGCTTCGTTCCTGGGTGATGCACCCTGCTGACTTTGGAGAGAGATGTGAGTGTTCTCTGCAGGCACATCATGGCCTTCTAGTGCCTACCAATACCTTGACGCACTTTAGCCCAGTGCTTGGGGCACACTTTGAACTTCTAAGTCACCAACAAAAAACACAACAAATGCCAATAACACGGCACTAAAGAGGCTGCAAGAGGGACGCTTGCTGGCAGCCTTGAGAGTGGGAACAAGACAGAGAGGCACCTCGGCTGGGAGCGTGCACACCAGACCACTTAATTTTCATGCGTCCAACAAGAACCAGGAAACGCAAGTGTGGATTGTAAAGAAAAGGCAAATTTGTAAATACGAAGCCCACGAATGAAGAGGGGTGACCGTAATTAAAAACGAATGGCTCAGGCTTTCATTGTTTCTCTTGTAGAAGTGAAGTCATTTTGATTACATTTCTGATCTTCTATATAAATCATGAGGCTCTAAATTCACTAAATTACCGTTTTTCTGAAGGCAGCGCTGCTCTACAGCCTGACTGATGTGCTCTCCGCTAGGGAATTATAATCCGTAAAATTTAATGACATTTAATATGCCTTTTGTTAGAGAGCGGTAATTTCCAATCAAAATCATTATGCCCAGGTTTTATTTTGCTGTGTGGAATTTTATGCCTCGAGTGCGGAATCGAAGCAAGATGTGCTGAAGTCCAAGTGCGGCCTGGTGACAGAGAGGCCTCTGGCATGGCGGGCAGGGCAACTTTGAGGGGAGCCTCACACTTGGGGGGATCCTGTTTCACTTCCCTTGGCTTGAACCGCACCCAGCACCTGGGAAAACAGACCCCTCAGCCGGGCCAGGCAGCCCTGCCCGCCAGCCAGCTCCGCTTCAGAGGGGGTTTAATTTAATTAACAGAAAACAGCGTCAATAAACATGAGCTCCCCGGACAGACGCCAGGGCCCCAGGCTCAGGCTGTTCTGTTAGGGACACTCCCTCTGTCCCGGCTCAGCTCCCTGCCTCGGTGGCTCACTCGCATGGCCCTCTAGGATCCTCCTCCTTGCCTGGAGAAGCAGGGACACTTCCTGTCCACAACCTGCCCGCTGCTCTGTCTCAGGTTGGGGGTCACCAGCCCCATAGCTAGCAAAACCACTGTTGCCCAAGGACCTGTCACCTGGCTGGCACAAGGGGGACACCAGTGGGCTCAGCCTTCTCCTTCCTGGTCTTGCCCCCCCCCCCCAGAGTTCTGGTGTCGGGCTCACTCAGGATGGCCTTTGGCAAACTGGGGATCTTCATCCAGAACCGTAAGTCTAAGAAGGAAGGAGACCATGAGCCCAGTGGTGCTGACAGAGCCTGTATTAGCGGTCCCACAGCAATGGCAGCCAGCACTGGGGACTGATGACATAAGGAAGTTTCTAGTCTGTCCGCAGCAGTGGGGAGGGTGAGGACACAGCATCCATGATGGATATGCAGAAAAAACTGACCCTTATAAAAAGGTCAGAACATTATCTAGCCAGCTGCATCACAGAAGTGCTGCCATCACACAAGAACTGTGAGCAGAGAGACTCTATAAAGGACAAGCGACCCCAGGAACGCGGCCGCTGACGCTGGTCAGGACTACGCGCGGAGGCCAGGCGGGAGTCTTCCAGCCAGAGGCGACAGCAGCGCTCTTGCCTCTAACAGTTGACATTGGCACACACGAATGGTTATAACATATAAGAAAAAGCATTATCAGAAAGCCACAAAGAGATTTAGCAAGTGCATTTCTGTGCCTGTTGAAACCTCATCGCCCTGTGAGTCCTTCGATCCTTGGAGACGTCAAAGCGCGGTGAAGCGGCGGTCGGGTTGCTGGAGCGATTGTCTGTTCCAGGAATAACAAGGCAAATTGATTCGACACATCTTACGTGGCGGGAATGTAGCTTAAGCGACGTTGCACGTGCAAGGTGGCCAGCAGATTATCGCCCTTGTTTTTCCTTCTGGAGCAAGAAAAGCAAAGTCCCCCTAAGCCTTGCTAAGTAGACACTGGACGCTGCCAGGAGGAGGAGCAGAAGGGCGGTGAGGGGTCCCTGGAAGGAGGCCGTTGTGCAAGAAGGCGCCCGCCGTGCAGCTGCCGTGGAGCCTGAGGACGGGGCACTAGGTCTCCCTGGGCCAGCTTCCCTCCCCACCTGTAGGCTGTTCTAGCTCCAAATGTCACAGACACCTGAACAATTAACTTCGCAACGGTTAGTCCACGATGAAATGCACTATACATGCGTGTAGCTATAGATACAAACGTACCGATATATATTTATGTGTGCAGCTTGAGTATCCTGTACTTGAAGTGGGTGGGACCAGAAGTATTTCAGATTCGGGGATTTTTCAGATTTTGGAATATTTGCATACACTTTACCCGTTGAGCATTCCTGACCCCAAAACATGAAGCCCCAAATGCTCCAAAATCTGAAACTTATTGAGCATCCCACTCCAAAGGTTTTAGATTTCAGAGCATTTCGAACTTGAGATTTTTCAGTCCGGGATGCCCGGCGTTCGCTTTGTGTATCATGGATCATGAGTGTTCACGCCCACCTGCCACTCTCTAGAATATGGGTCTTCACACATGCAGATGTTTCCTGTGATAGGAGAGACCTTGTCTGCCCGGTCCACTCCCGAGGCCCCAGGGCCTGGAACGGTGCCTGGCACGTGACAGTGATCGGTCGATATTTATTGAGTAAAAGGAGTGTACATATGAGGGACAATCTTAAAACTGCTAAGACTGTGACCTGCATTTCTCTCTCCATTCCTCTCTCCCTCCTTCTTTCCTTTCTTTCTTCCACTTATTCATCATGGCTGACAACCACTAAAGGACAACAGCCTCCTGTGCGACCCTTGGGACTCACATTAGTGACTTTCTGGAACATTCTACCACGAACAGAACTAAATGACCGCCCTAGCACTGGCTCTCCGACCTCAGCTCCTCAGCAGGAGGAAGATCAGGACTTCACCTTGGCCTGATTTTCATGGTAGCCCATTGGATCTAAGGATGACTTGAGTCTTTCCTGTGGAGGAGCTTCTCGATCTCAGTGCCCACCCCTGGGGACAGCACTCTGAGTTGGGACATTAGGATTCCAGGAGGTCCTCATTGCTGGCCATATGTTCCCAGGGAAGTGGACTCATGGGGTGACTATTAGACGGTGAGAGCTGGAGCGTGGTGGAGACCGGGCACACCTCAGCACTAGGCCCAAGTACCGAGGTCGCAGGGCCTGGGGTGGGTCATGCGGATCCATATGGGAAATCCCAAGGAACCCTGAGTGACACCAAAGGCTTCATCAGGTCAGGGATCATATGTGGTCCCATCAGGTCCTGGAAGACGGCCAGGGAAAGGCCCGAGGGACAGCCAGGCTCATGTCCAGAGGGTATCCCCGGGTCACACCTGGGGGTGGCTGGCTGATCACCTGGACCCTTGGAGGCTCAGGGCAACAGCCCCGCGCTGCAGTGCGCCCAAGTCATGGGAGTGAGAATAAAAGGAGAACAGCAGTGATCCTCGCCCAGGGGAGCCCCTGGCCCCAGAAGCCAGGGGGACAGATGGCTCCCCATCCACCCAGGTGCAGCCACGCCCGGCAGCACTCTATTGGAGACGTTTTGGGTCTGGTTGAAAACAGTGGAGGCGTTGGTCACGGGCTCCCTCTCTCTGCTCCTCCTTCCTACCTTGATAAAGAAAGTCTATTTCTAACCTGGCACGAGGAGGAAGTGGTCATGGGAGGCAGTAATAAGGCAAGAAATGACTTTCTGTGAAAGCTGGGTCTCCTGACACTGCCAAACTGCAGCCTGAGAGAGCCAGCTCTGCATCACCCCAGACCGAAGCCCTCCCTGCCCCCACTCCTCTCTGGAGGGTGGAGTCCCTCACCCTCCGGCCAGGCAGGAGCAGTGGGGACAGCCTCAGGAATAACCCAGCTCCCCTTGCACTGAGCCGGGACTCAGGGATGCTCTGAGTCCTCCTGGTGCCCAGAGCTGCGGCCGGTTGTACAGAATCAGTCATGGCGACTTTGGGGAAATGCGTGAGCTGATTTATTGAGCTTAGAAACCACTGGGGTTAAAAACTGAGAGAGAAGCTGAAGCATTTAAGGACCAGGAAAATTTCCATTCTGGAAAAAAATAAAAACTCTTTGGAGTAATTTAATGGCTATGTCTAGACTGGAATCTAGTTTTTTCTAAATGGAACAGCCACGCCAGGCCCCAAAGCTCAGCTGTCAAAAGACCGGGAGCCTTGTCCACGCTCTGAGGGGACGTGTTTTGTGGCTTAGTGTCAGGAAGCTGTGGTATTGGGGTTGGCTGCATGTTGAGAACAAGATCCGGAGAGGGCGAGGGACGTGTGAGCCCCAGGGCAGGGCCCCTGGGCATCTGCGAGGTGGCCATGACAGGCACTCTCATGGGGCAGCAAGAGGGCGGGGAGCTGCTGGTGTGCACACTCAGGGCAAGATGGCACGAGACCTTAACCCATGGCTGCTCACACACTTAGCCCTTGATTTTTTCTCCATCAGGCTTGGAGTCGTTCATCTCAATGCACCACGTAGAGGAGAATTATGAGTAGAGAAACCAGGGGACAAATCTATGAATTTTTTGGCTTCAAGTTTTTTTTAAAAAAGGAAAGCATATGCAGCCATATAATTGGCACCAGGTATCAACGGCCTCTTCACTGTCTCTGCCTCAGAGAACCCAGGCAACGACTAAAGGCGGCCGGGAGGGCGGAGGAAATGAGTTGGAAGAGAAGTTAGAGGCAAAGACCCGTGTGAGGGGCTGACTCTCCCAGAGCTCTTCTGCTGCTCAGCAGTGACCGGGGATGTGTGTGTGTGTGGGGTGGGGGCAAGAATCCAGAATGTAGATCAGTGCGACCCAGACAGGCACGCCTCATGTCTTCCTCCCAGGGGTCCCAGGTGGTCAGCAGGCTTGGAGAGAAGCCAGGTGTGCAGCATGGCAGCCTAGAGGTGGACAAGCAAGGCCCACAGAGGAGTCCAGGCAGAGGTCCCTGTGGGCTCTCCCAGGGGGTGCAGATGGGTTCTATGGTGGCCTACAGGAACACAGAGATTGACTGAGAGTCCCCTGGCAGCCCCATGTTGTCTGGGAGAGGACACCTGCCTGGGAACTGGATTGGAATGTGCAGAACAGGTAGCATGGAGAGACCTCCAGCCCCTCCTGGTTGGTCCTAAATTTCAATGGGTGACAGCAGGTGACCATGGCCGAGGACAATGGGACAACTGGAAGTTGCGTGTGCAGATATTCACCGAGACTCACCTGTTGTTTCCATGGTGACCCCAGGCTTGACCCTGGGAGGAGGAGCCTGGAGGAAGGGTGGGGGAGGGGATCCTGAGTTTGGCTGAGTTAAGTCCTGAAGTTACCAAGAAATCACCAAATATGGCTGCGTTTTCTTGAAAATGGCTAGATTAAAGCTCCTGTCTTTGGGCAGTGGTGGAGGTGCAGAGAATAAAGTCCAGCTATGGGAAATGTTTGTATACCTGAGTTAGTGACTTGTGAATTAGAATCTGCCACGAGTAATTGTGGGTTCCCAAGAGCAAGGTTTCCCAGGAGCATGTCACCAGGAGCTGAGCGCTTGTCATCTTGGTGGGCTAGCCTCCTCTCCCATGCATTAGCCTCTTAATTCTCCACAGAGCCCCATGCGCTTGGCCCCAGCGCTCCATCTTAGAGACTTACACAAGTTAGGTGACTTGGCTCATGTGAGCCAGTAGTCAGGGCAGAGTTGCTTCAAACCCTATATGCTTAACTGCAATGCCTGGGTTCCAGCCTCGGAGTGCACTGAGCGCGAAGGGGGTTGGGCTGGCGCTGGGTGTGGTGGCACACACCTGTAATCCCAATAACTGGGAGGCTGAGACAGGAGGATGGCAGGTCTGAGGTCAGCCTCAGTAACTTAGAATGATCCTCAGCAACTTAGACTCTGTTTCCAAATATACATACATACATACATACATACATACATAAATACATAAATACATAAATAAACGAATGGCTGGGGATGTAGCTCAAAGGTAGAACCCCCTGGGTTCACTCTCCAGTACCTTAAAAAAAAGGAGGGGAAGGGGAGAGGGCTGGCGACGGAATCCATGGACATCCCAGCGCTTGAGAGAGGGCTGAGGAAGAGCACGGGGAAGAAAGAGACTTCAGAGATGACCCAGGGGAGAAAGATGATGGAGAGTTGAGGGAGAATGTGCTTAGAAAGGAGCTGCCACCTCCGTCCATTCCTGCAGACACGTCGCTTGAGCCGTGGCGCTCACTGGGTTTGGTGGTTAGGACCTCGCTGGTGACAGAGCAGGAGTTTTAGAGGAAAAGTGGGAACCAAAGAGAGGTCGTGGGGGGCTGGGACATGAATGGGGCTGAGGAAGGCCACGGATAGAGAGATGACTTTCTAGAGAACCTCTTAGTGAACTCAGAATGATGGCAGCGGGAGGGGGAAGCATTTTCTGTGTTTTGTGAAATTGTTGGAAGATATTTGGATATATTGATTTGTTGAGGTAGAGAAGTCAGTAGAAAGGGAAAAACTAAAAAGGGGAAGGCAGACAGATTACTGGCGAAGCCTGGCAGGAGCTGGTAGATGGAAGAAGGCTAAAGGATGGATGAAGATGAGGAGAGTTGAGGAGGGCTCCCCTAACCCTCAAAGGAGCTTGAGAGCACAAGGCCCTGGATGGAGGAAAGTCGAGCTTCCTTTCTTTCCTTTCCTTTCCTGGAATTCCTTCCTTCCTTCCCTCCTTCCTTTCTCTCTGTTTTTCTCTCTCTCTGTTTCTTTCTCTCTCTCTCTTTCTGTTTCTTTCTCTCTCTCTCTCTGTTTCTTTCTTTCTCTCTCTTTTTGTTTCTTTCTCTCTCTCTGTTTCTTTCTCTCTCTCTCTCCTCCCTCCCTCTCTTCTTTCTTTCTTTCTTTCTTTCTTTCTTTCTTTCTTTTTCTTTCTTTCTTTCTTTCTTTCCTTCTTTCTCTTTCATCTTCTTCCCTCCCTCCCTCCTTCCCTCCATTCTTTCTCTTTCCAAAGGACAGAAGACATTTAAATGTGTATATCACTTTAGAGAAAGAAGCCAGTGTACTGGAAGAGTCTTATGATAAGAAGAAATAGCAGTGGAGGTCTTGAACACAGTGTAGCCATCACCAACCTCCTTATCTCTCCCGGGGTCACTGATATGGGAATTTCCTGTGCCCCCCACGTTCTGCTGGGTGGGGGAAATGAATGATACACACAGTCTCCCCGCCCCAGTTCCAGGTCCCATGAGGGCAGCAGACAAGTGTCCACAGACTGAGCCCTGCAGTGAGTGGGGGGTGCCACAGAAGAAGAGAAGGGGTGCCTGTTGTTGAGCACAGGCCTTGGAGAGGGGACCCTCTGTCCACCCTTCTGTGCCCAAGACTCACGTTGTGCCTCGCGGTGCCTGGCTCCAGCCTCCTGCCTGCCGCACATCAGAAAGGAAGCCGTGCCTCTCTGCTTTCCCCTCCCAGAAAGTAGAAAAAAATACCCTTTTGGTAAACTTCCATAGAACAAAACACCAAGCAAAATCTCTGTGTGCTGTGATCCTTTGTATCCTGAACAGCCTGTGGGCCCCTTTCAGATGCTAATGAGCTTTCGGCTTTGTCACCAGGTGTCCCCAAGCATCTGGCTGCCTATATCATTAAAAAAAATTCCTTATCTGCCTAAAGAGGGTCCCTTTTTGCCAAACACTACCTTTCAGTGGAATCTGTCCCACCCTGCACCAGATTGGATTGCAAAGAACACTCTTAATCAGCTCGGCACACAAAGACTACCATCCCAGTTGAAAGGGAGAAAATCACTTTACCAAGGTGAGAAGCCGTTAATAAAATGCAAATTAGAACCCAGGCTTCTGATCTTTCAAATTAGGACTCCAGGACATGGAGAATCTAGGAGCATAACATCTCTCTCTTGCTAAAATGCTCTGAGAAATTCCTGGCTGTGGATGTGGTCTGTCTGGAAGAAAATGTTGGACTTGTCTGGATATTTAAATGTGTTCTTGAATTTCGAAGTTCATAGACTATAATGAATTTTAATTTAATAGATTATAATGATTTTAATAATAATAGATTAATAATGAATTTTGAAGTTAATAGATGTTAATGGTATTTTGTGTGTGTGTGTGTGTGTGTGTGTGTGTGGTACTGGGGATTGAACCCAGGGGCTTTCTACCTCTGAGCTAAACTCCCAGCTTTTTTAACTTTTGTTTTGTTTTGAAACAGGGTCTCCCTAGGTTGCTGAGAGCCTCCCTATGTTGTTGAGGCTGTCTTCAAGCCTGCGATCCTCCTGTCTCAGCCTCCCAAGTACTGGGATTACAGGTGTTCATCACTATGCCCAGCTTTATTTTATTTTATTTTTTTAATGGTACTGGGCATTGAACCCAGGGGTCATCTACTTTTGAGCCACAACCCCATCCCTATTTTATTTTGAAACAGGGTCTCGCTAAGTTACTGTGTGCTGGCCTTGAACCTGCAATCCTCCTGTCTCAGCCTCCTGAGTACTCTTCTGAATCTAGATTTGTCACTAAGAAAAACTGCCTCTGCTTCACAGAAATGAAAAAGTCCTAATGACCATGAAGATATTTTTTCTAACCTTTTTGTATTAATGGTTCATTTCTTTCTTGAATATTAGGAAATAAAATGCCATTTAAAATATGATTGTATCATGAGCTCTATAAATTAGGGACTCTGTTCTGGTTACCAGATATTTCAAAATTATCTGAATCCTGAAAAAGTATATTAAGATGAAACAAAACCCATTTGTGTTTAATGATAGATGGGATTGTTTCCTTGAAATACCATCCAGGGAGGATAACAGCAAGACTGGTAGCATTTTATTCTTGTCTTAATTTTTCTTCTTCCCCTGGTGGGAGGGATCTTTATTGGAAGGTATCTTGCTTTTCCTGGATATAATATGCATATGGCTGCTCTTTGAATGTGTTTGATGAAGGAGAAAATAATTACAAAGCCGAAGCTGCATGCAAACAATTAAAAATATTGGGGGCTCATTTTCCCAAAGTGGTGATTGTCTCTAACACAGTAAATATCACGGATCAGGCATGTGGATTAAACCCTCCCTCCCACCCGCACCATATGATTTGCTTGCATAATTGAATTTGTGTTCAAAGAGCCTGCAAATGTCCCTGTTGACAGTCATAAGGAAATGAAGCTAGCCTGGCTGTGTCACTCACCCAGGTGGCCTTTGTGTACCTAGGACTTTGGTAACCTGATAATTAAGCCAGGAGGACCCAGGGCCAGTTGTCCTCTTGCCGGGCCTCATGCTGGGCTGGACACCTGGACCTCCCTCCCTAGCCACACCTGTCTAAATCTTGCTCTTCCTCCAGACTCGCTTCCAGCTGCACGTGAGGGCCAGATGTGGCTTATACGGCGTTCAGGCCATGGGCAGCTTCTGAAGCACCTTCCTCTACTGCATTCTCTCCATTTGCTTTCACCTTTGTTGACATTTAAAATCATTTATAAGTGATTTATGCATTTGGTAAGTCCTTTAGACAGAGATTAAAACAATTTTCATATCTCTTCTGACTTTCTTATTAACGCATTGATTCACCTATATATGTTCGGGGTTTGTTTGAGAAGATCTACCTTGCTTGTTTGTTGTTTGTTTTTAACAAAGAGCCAAGTTTCCTGGTGCTTTTTTTTATAAACAGCTCACCTGGTTTCCCAGACTGGGGCATTCTCTGTAGATATCAAGTTTTTTCCTTTTCTTTTCTTTTCTTTTCTTTTTTGGTACTAGAGATTGAACCCAGGGGTGTTCTACCTCTGAGCTATACCTCCAGCCCTTCTTATTTTTTTATTTTGAAACAGGGTATCACTTAGTTGCTGAGGCTGGCCTTGAACCTGCGATCCTCCTGTCTCAGCCTCCCAAGTACTGGGACTACAGGTGTGCACCACCACCCCCAGCTTCAAGTTCTTACACATACTAGAGGCACTTTGAATCTCTTCTCAGGCTCGGGCTTTCTCCATGGGAATCAGTCCCATAGGATTTTAATCCTTTTGGCTCCCGCTCTCTGTAACCAGGTAGCATAGAGTGGAAATTCTTTCCAGAGTCTGGGAGTCACTGAATTATGCTCTCCAATGCCCGAGCTTCCTTAACTGCGCAGCTTTGTGGGTAAGACTGCACGTGCAATCCAAGGGGCTTTCGGGGGAGATCTGCAATGTCTTGCCCATCTGCTTTTCATCTTATTTGACTCTCCTATGGCTTCAGCAAACAGTTATATCTGTGCCCGATAACACATGCTACAGTCCTTTTAGTCCTTTAAAGTCATGATGGCTGAACCTTTACTCAGTGCCCCCCAAGCCCCGCTTGCGTTTCTTGTGTGGGTCTTAGACTCATACCAGCCGCTCCTATCAGAAGGCCTCTCACTGCCAGTGGCGTCCCCGGCGGAGCCCACCCTGGCCTTCTCTGCAGTCCCCCGCCGGTGCCCAGGTCATCGTGGGATTATGTCAGTTGTTTCTCAGGCAGTTTCCCCATCGTTTCTCCCCAGTCCCAGTTCACACGCCGACGCCCTCTCTTTCGGAGCTCCCAGTCCCGGCGGGGAGCCACGGCTTCAGAGGGGGGATGCTTGCGATTTCAACACATTTACCTTGCAAAGGAAAAATGATTTGCTTTCTACTCACACACAACACAACACTCCTGCTTCCACATGAGTCACACTTCCAGTCAATTCTCCAATTCCCGGAACGTGATGGGCTTCTTCTCATTCAATTCAATTCTGTCTCTTCCCAGAAGTTTCTTCTGTCAGTGTCAGATCCCACAGTGAAGGGCCCAGCCCCCATCTGCCCCCGCCCTGTGCAGGCGGCCACCTGTGCTTCTGACTCACCAGCTATAAATCAGAGGTCCCTGTGACCACCCTCAGGTTCAATAATTGGCCACAGTAACTCCCACAACGCAGGAAAACAGTTTACTTACAAGATTATTGATTTATTATAAAGGATGCGACTCAGAAGCAGCAGATGGACAGATGCATGGGAAGGGGTGGGGCACAGGGAGCCCACGCATGTACACACCTGCAAATGCGTTCAACCCAGTCCTTTCAGTCTGCTGGGGAGAACTGTCTATGGAGGCGATGTCACTGGAGTCCTCGGCCACAGGCTTGACTCTCAGGTCTTAACAGACCAGGTCCGGCTGCCTTGAGAGTCAGAGAAGAGTGATCGTGAGGCAGGAAAGGAGTTTATTTCAGTTTGAGCAACATTGGGTAGACAGGTGCTCTAGAAAACTGTCTTCCTTGTTTTGGTAATAATTCCAGAATTATATGGGGGAAGGACAAAAGCGGAGAGCCACGAGGTAGGCACCTGGTGTTGCTCAAGCTGTGGCCCCAGGCCAGGTCTGGTTCTTGGGGGTCCTGCTGGATTCAGGGCTTGGGGGGTACAGTTTCCACTCCCAGCATGAGATGATTGCCTGTAGGAAGCTGGGAGGAGAAATAATTTTAAAAGGGAGAACAGGATAGAGGGACAAGAGTCAGCTAAAGCAAAATCCTTCTTTAAGTCTCCTGATTTGAAAGAAGCCCCTGTGCAGTGAGATTGATTAAATCATCCGCCATTGATGATTGGCTCAATCTCCAAACCTGCACTCTCAGTGGAGGTTAGGGGGTGCCTTCCACTCACCAGCTTGGTTCCTCTGCAACCAGCTCTCCTCTTTAGGGGTTTTCCAAAAGCCACCTCAGTAACATAAATCCTGGTCCAGTTGGAGGGGCACCAAGGCCATCAAAACAAAAGATATTTTTTCAGCTTTACTGCCATCAACTTGGAAATGACAAGGATTTTGGAAGTTCTGGCTGTGAACCAGGGATGGAGAACAAATATATATATTTCTTATCTTATCACAGTATCACACTAGGTGTTTAAACACACATATACCCGTCCCCCATATACACACAAGAAATGGAAACAAACTCACAAACCACCCTTCCTCGGAATCCAGGGGAGGCCCAGGGAGGCTGCTCTTCTGTCCACGGAGCGGTGCCACACATTCCTTATAAAACCATAGCCTAAGCCAGGCATGGTGGTGCACGGTTCCCAGTACTTGGGAGGCTGAGACAGGAGGATCGCAGGTTCGTGGCTAGCCTCAGCTACTTAGTGAGGCCCTCCGCAACTTAGCAAGACCCTGTTTCAAAATAAAGAATAAAAATAGGGCTGGGGGTGTAGCTCAGAGGTAGAATACCTCTGGGTTCAATCCTCGGTACCGCCAAAAATAAAATAAAATAAAATAAAATAAAATAAAGCCAGAGCCTAAAGGACAAACGTAGACCCCATATCCCAGAATTGGCACATGCCAATCTGGCACCAGTTGTCACACCCTTCAGAATCATTTCTTCCCTGGAGCTTAAACTCCAACTCCAGTACCCACTCCACTTCTTCCAGAAGTGCATGGAACTTTCTCATCTCTAGCCCGTGCCTCCCATCCACCCACCCACCCATACACCTCCAGAAACGCCATCACTTTTACCAGAGTCCCAGGCCAGAGGCTCGACTCTGGGGGGCGGGGTCCCAACAAATCAGGTTAGTCACTCACCCCAAAAATCAAATGTAAAAGTAATGGTAAAAAGCAGGAAAGGAACTTTAGTCACTAAAGCCACATTGGGAAGGCGAGTGAGACCGAGCCTTTCAGTCCTGTCTTTGGGGTGCTGACATGAGCTTACCGATTTTCTAAACAAGGGGATCAGAAATACGCATAGCCCCAAGCAGTCCTGGTCAAGATGCGGTCTGGCGTATTGTTATCTCAGGATTGATCAGGAGGGGCCCGGTCAATGATGAGTAAGTTGCTGTTGCCTGGAGGGTCATTTTGACTCATCACAAGATGTTTATCCATCAGACCTGTTGATCTTGGCATCAAGGGGACTCAGCAAAGGAGGCGGGTGGGAAATGGAGGCAGAGATGCCAACTTTTAATGCCCTACTTTCAGTTAATAACTGGGCATTTATAGGACCAAGTGAAGAGTCTAAGGTAATGGTTTCCACCTTGATTCTGCCTTCCTGAGACAAGGATTTCAAACAGAAGGCACAAATGGAGAATATAAGAGGTTTAGTTAGGGAAGTGAAGGAGCTTCATTTTTAACAGTATAAAGAGACCAGGGCTAAAAAGAAAGGGAGAGTAAATGCCTGGGACTGGCGGGCTGCTTCCTGTTTTGTTTTGTTGTTTTGTTTTTTATGCTGGGGATTGAACCCAGGGGCATTCTAACTCTGAGCTACACCCACAGCCCTATTTCCTATTTTATTTTTTATTTTGAAACAGGGTCTCATTGAGTTGCAGAGGGCCTCACTAAGTTGCTGAGGCTGACTGAAAACCTGTGATCCTCCTGTCTCAGTCTCCCAAGTACTGGGATTACAAGTGTGCGCCACCACGCCCGGCTCTGGCTGCTTTCTGGAGGCATGGAGTTCCCCATGTGGCAAGCCTTGTATTCCCTCTGGACATCTCCTTCCTCATGCATATGTTATTTGGGGTGCACAGTTGTCTTTTGTAGGCCACACCTTAGTGGGTCTGCATTATCTCCGCCCCCCCTTTCCATGGGAAGGGGGCCTAAATGAGGCCCTGGAGGGGGGTTAACCTTCTGATATCCCTGCAGAGTGAGTGTGTGTGTGTGTGTGTTACTGGGGATTAAACCCAGGGGCACGCTACCTCTAAGCTACACTCTCAGCCCTTTTTATTTTATTTTGTTTTCTTGGTTTGAAATAGTGTCCTGCTTGGTTCCTTGTGATGAGGTAGAATAAAAGAGATAAAAATTTTAGATAGAAAGGAGACAATGGGAAGGAAAATACAGTTTTAAAATCTGGAAAGTTCGTGACCTCTAACTCCATCCTATAGGGTGTGCTCTGTCTTAGGCAGAAGCCTCCATGAGTCCACGCCCTTAATCACAATGGCCCCCTCCCCACCTGAGATCCCGGAGATGCTTAGTAAACAAAGGGTCCATGAGGAGGGACAAGGTCACACACCAGCCACCCACCACCCTTTGGTTGCCAGGGAACCTGAAGATTAAGAGGATGTCCATATCTTCACTGTGCGACCCCACCTACCCCCTCATGGGGGTTCTATAAAAGAACTGAGAAAGAAGCCACAAACGCCCTCTTGCTTGGACCATGAGCACAGGGAGACCAGCTCTCCCCCCTTGAGATGGCCCACATCTCCCCTGAATGTGTATCCCCACCTTTCTTGAATAAACCTTTGCCTTTTCTCTGACTGGCACGTGTTGAAATTCTTTTCATCATGGAGCCAAGAACCCACAGAATTCTTGTCTTTTCCCCTGAAACCTCAGTCTCACTAAGTTGCTGACGCTGAACCTGCCATCCTCCTGTCGCAGCCTCCCAAAGTACTGGGATTACAGGCATGCAAGACCACTCTTGGCATCCCTGTGGTTTTCTAGCCCAGCGATCTTGATTTAAAAGAGCCTGTTTGCCGGGCGTGGTGGCGCACGCTTGTAATCCCAGTACTTTGGGAGGCGGAGACCGGAGAATCCGGGTTCGCGGCCAGCCTCAGCTCTCTCTCTCTCTCTCTCTCCTTAGTGAGGCCCTCCGCAACTTCGTAAGACTCGGTTTCAAAATAAAGTATAAAAAATAGGGCCGGGGGCGTAGCGCAGAGGTAGAACGCCCCTGCGTTCAATCCCCGGTACCGCAAAAAATAAATAAATAAATAAATAAATAAATAAATAAATAAAAGAGCCTGTTTAACCTCTTCCTAGTCTTTAGGTCTGGTCCCAGTCTACCCTATCTGCTTATCTCTAACTGACTACCTGACAGTCCCATTACCAACCCAGACTCAGTCCCGTGTGGGCTTTTCCATTGCCCTGGCCTCTAGCAGCCCCGGCCACTGTCCCCATTAATAACCGTAAATCTTATTTTAAAGATTAAAATAATGCATAGTCTAACATTTTTCAAAACATGATCCTTAGACATGGAGCAATGTGATATAATAAATAATATCTGGCCTTTGTTCCTGGTTTCTGGCACAGAAAACCCCTTGGAATTTCCTGAGTGGTAGGAGTGTTCTTTGTTATTTCTAAGGAGGGGCTTTGGACTGCAAACCAAATGGATGCTAATGAGGTGGGACCTCAGATAATTTCAAGGGAGGAGCTGGCCACAGCCAGGCAGAAAGGCCAAGATCATCATAGGGGTGCTGGAACTTGGAGCCTGAGCCCTGACCCCTGGGTGGGGAGGAAGGGTAGAGATTGAGTCTAATATTGTGGCCAGTGATTTCATCAGCCCTGCCTAGGTAATAAAACCCCAAATGAAAACTCCGAAATCAGCTCGAGGAAGCCCGACAGCTGAGATCATGGAAGATCTGTGCCATCCTCCTCATCCCCAACACGTGCCCGGCCTGTGTAGCTCTTCATCTGACTCTTCATTTATACCCTTTAAAATTAAACTGCAATAGTAAGTATAGCACTTACAATTGAATTATTGAATTATTCTGAATTATTCCAGAGAATTAACAAACCTGAGATGTGGGTTGTGAGAACTCTGCCTTGGTCCATCTTTTGCTACTCTAACAAAAGGCCTGAGGCTGGGTATTTTACTGAACATGGAGGTTTGTTTGGCTCATGGTTCTGGGGCTGGAAGCCTGCATGGTGCTGGGGTCTCAGCGTCTGATGAGGGCCTCAATCTGGGTGATGACGTGGTGGAAGAATCACGTGATGAGACAGAGCATGCCTGCCAGCCCAGGTCTCTTCCTCTTCTTAAAAGACACTAATGCCATCAGGGGGCCCCACCCTCGTCTGATCCAAATCACCTCCAAATACTGTTAGGATTTGACCTTGGGAATTAATTTCCTAACACAAGAACCTTTGAGGGACACATTCAAACCATAGCAAACCCCAAATATGTAGCCAAGCCAGGCACAAACAAAGGACCTGGGGACCCCTTTGCATCTTAGAGAAGGGCAGTCCGGTGGGAGACCTTGCCCTTTAATGTGTGAGATCCAATACTAACTCCAGGTAGTTAGTGTCAGCATTGAGGGCCTTTGCCCTTAACTTGGGGGTTCTGAGCTCACTCTGGGTAGTATTGAAGAGCCAAAATAAAGCCATAACAGGCTTTAGTTAAAGCTTTAAGTAAAATAGGCTTAAGTACCTGTTTTCTAGAAGTTAAGTCTCTATAGCATATTGCCCCCACACCCTGTAATCTGATCTTGTCCCTAACAACCCCTAGACACAGCCAATCGGTGTCAAACACACCTGGGTTTAGAAATCCAAAAAATTTGGGCTGGGCAAGGCTACTCTGACCAGAGTCAGCAGGCCCCTCCGCCCAGCCTGAAAGAGGTCACCATACAAGGTTAAAGCTTCCCTAACGATGACCCCTACCTAAGGCGCGAAAGTTAAACCAACCAGAGAACGCCAATAAGCTTATGTTTTAAACTAGCCTATCAATGTAAAGGTGAGGTGGGCTGCCTCCTTGGGGGATAAAAGCTTTGTTCTCGGAGAGCAAGGGGCTTCTCCCTGTGACCACTGCATTGGTGCACGGAAGAGGCCCAAGCTCGAGCTTGAAACAAGGACCCTCGTGTGTTTTGCATCGGAATCGGCTCCTGGTGGTCTTTGGTGGGATCACGAACCTGGCACTTCAGTATCAAAGTTGAATTGAATGGTGGGACACCTAGTTGGTGTCGGAGGATTGGTTCATAGTTGCAGACACTCTAATCCCCTGGAATGCCAATAAAAATGCAGGTTCTGTCAGGGGCTCAGTGCTATAACTCCGTGAAGAGTCCTGAGGAGTTCCCCGGTCTGGGAAAGGAAACTCACCTCAGGGTCCCCAGGGTCCTTGAGTCTGTGACGAAAAGAATTTCAACACACGCCAACCAGAGAAAAAGACAGAGGTTTAATTCAAGAAAAGGGAGATACACATTCAGGGGAAAATGCGGGCCACCTTGAGAATGTGAGAGCAGCTCCCGGGATCTTTGCAACCCTATTCTTATAGGAGATCTGGAGGGGGGTGGCTGGGGCGCATGGCTGGGGTGGAGGTCTGAATTTCCTCTTAATCCTGAGGATCCAGATGGGTGGTGGCTGGGTGGTGTGTGACCTTGTCCCTCCTCATGGACCCTTTGTTTACTAAGCATCTCAGGAATCTCAGGTGGGGAGGGTGCCATTGTGATTAAGGGCGTGGACTCATGGAGGCTTCTGCCCAAGACAGAGCACACCCTATAGGGTGGAGTTAGAGATCACAAACTTTCCACATTTTAAAACTATATTTTCCTTCCCAATGTCTCCTTTCTGCCTATTATTTCTTCTATCCCATCTCATTTCCAGATGTTGTAGATCAGCTCATCTGTCCTAGGGTATTCTCAATTCAAGGAGTAGTATCTTGGTATCATTTACGGACATTAATATCTGAGAACGACTGGCATACTTGTTCAAAGACACTTGAAAAAATAGAAACAACAAGAATGAACTGAGGAGTAAATCAGTCTTAAGCCCATCCCAAACATCTTGCTGTATTTCTTTCCAGTCCCATGTAAATGCTTCTTGTTGCGGAATAGTTCATGCCCTTGATGTGAGAATATAATCCGATCTTTTCTGTCAAAGGAATAGCTTGACTCAGGCTCCATTTTGTAAAACCACCATTGTGTAACCTTGTGTGCGCTTGTATTTTTTGTAAAGGTAGAATTTCCTGGAAATTGTGAGTGCCAACCCCTCCCCTGGCATCCCCTTGAGCCAATAGCGTAAAGATCGTGAGGCTAAGTTCCCACCAATAGGAGCACAGCACAGAACCCCCCCCCCCACTGAAAATAAAATACCTAACAGTTTTCTGCCACGTTGTTCCTGCTTACCTAACTTGACTGGTGGCAACTAACTTGACTTTTTGCAAAAGGTAAAATTCGCCTTGCTGAGCTGCTTTTAAAAACTTGTTTTTTCTTATGACTCCATGGAAATTTATTTCTAACAATTAATTCAGCATTTTGTGCTGATTTCACCAAGTCACAGTCTATCAGGAATATTTTTACTCTTTTAGGGTACAGTGATCACGTTCGCAAAACAGCACCTTTCTTACCCATTGTCTCTGGGGGGGGAGCACTTCTGATAGGATCAGTTTTCATTACTATTAGTTCTATATTGTGATGGAATCTTTCTCTCCGAAGCTCTTACAGTATTTGTTTTCATGACCCCTGGACTCCTAGAAGTTAAATTCCTTGCTCTGTCACTGCAGATGACTTCGAGCTCTGGATACCTATTGTCCGCTGGTGGCCCAAGAGGCCACGTTTCCATACCTTCTCTGCCAATGGTGTTTATTTTTTTAAACTTTGTTAACTTGATAGGTCAAAATGGTATGTAATTATTTTAATTGTATTTATTCTATCCTTAAGGCTGCAGGAAATCTTCCCAAGTATTTGTTTACTAATTGCATTTCCTTTTGTGAATTCTTGGTTCATGACCCCCAACCCTTTGACATTTTGCTGTGAAATTAACCCTCTGCTTGCAAATTTGCAAAAATTACATTTTAACCCATTTTTATAAAACCATGTTACGTTTTTATGTGTCAGCAACATTTAAATTTATTATCTGAATGAACTAGGATGGCTTTTTCCTTGGTCATTTATTCTGTTGCTTTGAAATGTAAAAGTTGATCCTTCTCCAGGGATTTGATGTTAGAATTTTGTTTTCTTACAGTCCTGCTGTATTTTTTTTAAAAGAGATTGATTAAATATGTCCCTCTTTGATGTGTCTAGGGCATAGTTTGGTGTATAGTATAAAGTAATCTAAAATTATTTTTCTAAATGTCATTGTTTTAAAATTATTTACCAAGGGACCATCCCCTTCCTCTTTCATGTCCTGGGATAGTTGCTCTTGTGACTCTTGTCTCTTTGCAGACTGTGTGTACAGCGACACCCCAGGGCAGGACTGTCTTATTCAGTTCTGTGCCCTGGAGCTCAGCAGAGTACTCAGGCCCTCCAGGAAGGTTCGTGAATGGCCATTAGAAATACATGGGCACCAGGTACAGCCGTGCACTCCAGTAGTCCCAGTTACACGGGAGACTGAGGGAGGAGGATCACGTGACCCCAAGAGCTCAAGACCACCCTGAGGAACACAGAGGGACCCTGTCTCAAAGCAAGAGCAACAAAAACAACAACAGACCAACAAAACAGAGTAAAACAGCAACAAAAAAGATATGCATAAATAGAAAAAGGAGGGGAACCCGCCCTGGCCACTCCACATGTCAGGCTCCCCGGCTCCTGGAGAAAGAGCCTTAAGGTAATCCATCTTGTTTATTCATTTTTTATTTTTATGCTGGCACATGAGATTCTTTTCCCCCAGGAAATCTCTCTCCACTGGCATGATTATGTGCAAGCTGTTATTTTTACATCGTTGATGTGAAATGGGTGAATATTTTTAGAAATCCTCTCTTGCCACAAATGGAAGAGAGTGTTGCAGTCCTGGAGATGGCCCATGATCTCATTGTACTGCATCTGTGCTGCTGAGAAAGCTGCACTTGCAGAAGCACGGAGGGCCTAGCCTGGCCTGGGAGCCTGCGCCCCGAGCTCCAGAATGCCCGGCTCCCATCCCACTTGGGGTCGCGTGATCTCGTGCCCTTTTCATGGCCCCTGAAGTCAAGGTCTCTGACACTAATTCATGCTTATCTTTTGGCCAGTGAAATCCTAAGCCTTTAAGGGCAGGGCTCAGGTTGCCTATCTCTCTTCTCTTGTAAGACTAAAAATACAAAGACATCCTATACCTGTCTCACAGCTTGACCCGCTGTGAAGCTGGTGCTTCTTTTTTGTGTGTGTGTGGTACCGGGGATTGAACCCAGGGGCATTCTACCTCCGCGCTACACCCCCGGCCCTATTTTTTATACTTTATTTTGAAACCGGGTCTCACGAAGTTGTAGAGGCCTCACTAAGTAGCTGAGGCTGGCCGTGAACCCGGATCTTCCCGTCTCAGCCTCCCAAGTATTGGGATTACAAGCGTGCGCCACCACGCTGGTGCTTCTGAAGGCTGGTGCTCCCCAGAGACTGCTGGAGTTGACCCTTTCTCCCTTCCACTCCAAGGGCTGCTCTGATGGGTCCCCTGTCTTTCCCTGACCACCATCTACAGCAGCTGACAAGCCCCAGTTCCTCCAGGGCAGAACCTGGGGAGGAAAGTGAGCGGTCTAAGCTCTCACGGTTGGGCTCTACTGAGAGCAGAGTCTGACATGACTGTGCCGGGCGTATTCGTTCTTTCTCTGATGTGTTCCTTGAATCTGTGTCCTCATCTCCATTCGCACGGTCATGACCTCAGTCAAGCATTGTTGTGCCCGCATCAACTCAACCCCCAACCCATTGAGTTTTTAAGTCTGAGTGTGTTAGTCAGTTTTTCACCGCTATGAGTAAAATAACTTAGAAGAGGAAAGATTTCCTTTAGCTCACAGTTCCAGAGGTCTCAGTCCATAAACAGCTGGCTCCAAGGCACAACATCATGGTGGAAGGGTGTGGAAGAGGAGAGCTGCTCAGCTTGTGGCAGCTGGGAGGCAGAGAGAGGAGCGAGGAAGGGGGGGCAGGGACAGACATCATCCCAAGAACATGCCCCGAGAGTCCTACTTCTCCAACCTTCCTCCACACCCCGCCGCTCAGTTTCCACCTCCTCCCAGCAGTCCATACAGCTCTCAATGGATCAATCTACTGATGAGGTCAGAGTCTGTGATAGTTAATCTAGGTTGTCAACTTGACCTGATCATGACACACCCAAGATTATGTGATTTTGGGTGTGTAACAGCAGATTAAACAGAAAGCCCTGCCCTGAATGTAGGCAGCAGGATTCTGATAGGTGCGGACTTAGATAAAAAGAGAGAAGCCGCGTAGAGTGTGTGCGACTCTTTCCGAGGAAAAACGCATCTGCTCTCGCCTGAGATCGTCGGCCGCCGGTTTCGCTTTC